>JAKFHT010004845.1:0-106404 GCA_023783455.1 Erythrocebus patas
CCAGACCGGCTCAAACCGGTTTTGACCGGCTCAAACAGACTCAAACCGGTTTTGACCGGCTCAAACCAATTTTGACCGGCTCAAACCAGACCAGACGGCTCAAACCGGTTTGACCTGCTCAAACGGACTCAAACCAGGCCAGACCGGCTCAAACCGGTTTTGACAGCTCAAACGGACTCAAACCGGACCAGACCGGCTCAAACCTGTTTGACTGGCTCAAAAGGACTCAAACCGGAACAAACAGGCTCAAACCGGTTTTGACCGGCTGAAACGGACTCAAACCGGACTAGACCGGCTCACACCGGTTTTGAATGGCTCAAACTGGACTCAAACAGGAACAGACCGGCTCAAACAGTAACAGACCAGCTCAAACCGGCTCAAGCCAGACCAGACGGCTCAAACTGGCTCAAACCGGACCAGAACATCTCAAACCGGTTTTCACCAGCTCAAACCGGACTCATACGGGTTTGACCAGATCAAACCAGGCCAGACCGGCTCAAACCGATTTTGACTGGCTCAAACCGGACTCAAACGGACCAGACCGGCTCAAACCAATTTTGACCGGCTCAAACCGGACTCAAACGGACTCAAACCGGACAGACCGGCTCAAACCGGTTTTGACAGGCTCAAACCGGACTCAAACCGGCTCAAACCAGACCAGAACGGCTCAAACCGGATCAAACCAGGCCAGACCGGCTCAAACCGGTTTCACCAGCTCAAACCGGACTCAAACGGTTTGACCAAATCAAACCAGGCCAGACCGGCTCAAACCAATTTTGACCGGCTCAAACTGGACTCAAACCGACCAGACCGGCTCAAACCGGTTTTGAACAGCTCAAACCGGACTCAAACAGAACAGACCGGCTCAAACAGTAACAGACCGGCTCAAACCGGCTCAAGCCAGACCAGACCGGCTCAAACTGGCTCAAACCGGACCAGAACATCTCAAACCGGTTTCACCGGCTCAAACCGTACTCATACGGGTTTGACCAGATCAAACCAGGCCAGACCGTCTCAATCGATTTTGACTGGCTCAAACTGGACTCAAACCGACCAGACCGGCTCAAACCGGTTTTGAACGGCTCAAACTGGACTCAAACAGGAACAGACCGGCTCAAACAGGAACAGACCAGCTCAAACCGGCTCAAGCCAGACCAGACCGGCTCAAACTGGCTCAAACCGGACCAGACCGGCTCAAACCGGTTTTGACCGGCTCAAACCGGACTCAAACCGGTTTTGACCGGCTCAAACCGGACCAGACCAGCTCAAACGGTTTGACCTGCTCAAACCGGACTCAAACCGGACCAGACCGGCTCAAACCTGTTTGACTGGCTCAAAAGGACTCAAACCGGAACAAACAGGCTCAAACCGGTTTTGACCGGCTCAAACCGGACTCAAACCGGCTCAACCAGACCAGACCGGCTCAAACCGGTTTTGAATGGCTCAAACTGGACTCAAACCGGTTTTGACCAGCTCAAACAGTAACAGACCGGCTCAAACGGCTCAAACCAGACCAGACCGGCTCAAACTGGCTCAAACCGGCTCAAACGGACTCAAACAGGAACAGACCGGCTCAAACAGAACAGACCAGCTCAAACCGGCTCAAGCCAGACCAGACCGGCTCAAACTGGCTCAAACCGGACCAGAACATCTCAAACCGGTTTTCACCAGCTCAAACCGGTCTCATACGGGTTTTGACCAGATCAAACCAGGCCAGACCGTCTCAATCGATTTTGACTGGCTCAAACGGACTCAAACCGGACTAGACCGGCTCAAACCGGTTTTGAACAGCTCAAACCGGCTCAAACAGGAACAGACCGGCTCAAACAGGAACAGACCAGCTCAAACCGGCTCACACCAGACCAGACCAGCTCAAACCGGCTCAAACCAGGACCAGAACATCTCAAACCGGTTTCACCGGCTCAAACCGGTCTCATACGGGTTTTGACCAGATCAAACCAGGCCAGACCGGCTCAAACCGGTTTTGACTGGCTGAAACCGGACTCAAACCGGCCCAGACCGGTTTCAATCGGTTTTGACAGGCTCAAACGGACCAGACCGGCTCAAACAGAACAGACCAGCTCAAACCGGCTCAAACCGGTTTTGACTGGCTCAAACCGGACTCAAACAGGACCAGACCGGCTCAAACCGGATCAATCCAGGCCAGACCGGCTCAAACCGGTTTGACCAGCTCAAACCGGACTCAAACGGTTTGACCAAATCAAACCAGGCCAGACCGGCTCAAACCAATTTTGACCGGCTCAAACTGCTCAAACCGGACTCAAACCGACCAGACCGGCTCAAACCGGTTTTGACAGCTCAAACAGGAACAGACAGCTCAAACCGGTTTTGACCATATTTATCCGGACCAGACCAGCTCAAACGGTTTTGACCTGCTCAAACCGGACTCAAACCAGGCCAGACCGGCTCAAACCGGTTTTGACCGGCTCAAACGGACTCAAACGGACCAGACCGGCTCAAACCTGTTTGACTGGCTCAAAAGGACTCAAACCGGAACAAACAGGCTCAAACCGGTTTTGACCGGCTGAAACCGGTTTTGACTGCTCAAACCGGACTAGACCGGCTCAAACGGTTTTGACTGGCTCAAACTGGACTCAAACAGGAACAGACCGGCTCAAACAGTAACAGACCGGCTCAAACCGGCTCAAACAGACTCAAACCGGTTTTCACCGGCTCAAACCGTACTCATACGGGTTTGACCAGATCAAACCAGGCCAGACCGTCTCAATCGATTTTGACTGGCTCAAACCGGACTCAAACCGGACTAGACGGCTCAAACCGGTTTTGACGGCTCAAACCGGACTCAAACAGGAACAGACGGCTCAAACAGGAACAGACCAGCTCAAACCGGCTCACCAGACCAGACGGCTCAAACGGACTCAAACCGGCTCAAACGGACCAGAACATCTCAAACCGGTTTTGACCGGCTCAAACTGGCTCAAACCGGTCTCATACGGGTTTTGACCAGATCAAACCAGGCCAGACCGGCTCAAACCGATTTTGACTGGCTCAAACTGGACTCAAACCGGACAGACCGGCTCAAACCGGTTTTGACCAGCTCAAACAGACTCAAACCGGCTCACACCAGACCAGAAGCTCAAACCGGACCAGACCGGCTCAAACCGGTTTTGACGGCTCAAACCAGACCGGCTCAAACCTGTTTGACTGGCTCAAACCGGACTCAAACCGGCCAGACCGGCTCAAACCGGTTTTGACTGGCTCAAACGGACTCAAACCGGACCAGACCGGCTCAAACCGGTTTTGAACGGCTCAAACCGACTCAAACAGGAACAGACCGGCTCAAACCGAACAGACCGGCTCAAACCGGTTTCACGGCTCAAACCGGACCAGACCGGCTCAAACTGCTCAAACCGGACTAGACCAGCTCAAACCGGCTCAAACCGGTTTTGAAGCTCAAACTGGACTCAAACCGGACTCAAACCGGTTTTGACCAGCTCAAACAGACTCAAACAGGAACAGACCGGCTCAAACCGGTTTTGACGGCTCAAACGGACTCAAACCGGACAGACCGGCTCAAACCGGTTTTGAATGGCTCAAACCGGACTCAAACAGGAACAGACCGGCTCAAACAGGAACAGACCAGCTCAAACCGGCTCACACCAGACCAGAAGCTCAAACCGGCTCAAACCGGACCAGAACATCTCAAACCGGTTTTCACCGGCTCAAACCGGACTCATACGGGTTTGACCAGATCAAACCAGGCCAGACCGGCTCAAACCGGTTTTGACTGGCTCAAACCGGACTCAAACCGGACCAGACCGGCTCAAACTGCTCAAACCGGTTTTGACCAGCTCAAACCGGACCAGACCGGCTCAAACCGGACCAGACCAGCTCAAACCGGTTTTGACTGGCTCAAACGGACTCAAACAGGAACAGACAGGCTCAAACAGACTCAAACCGGACCAGACGGCTCAAACCGGTTTTGACCAGCTCAAACCGGACTCAAACGGTTTTGACCAGATCAAACCAGGCCAGACCGGCTCAAACCGGTTTTGACGGCTCAAACTGGACTCAAACCCGACCAGACCGGCTCAAACCGGTTTTGACCGGCTCAAACGGAACAGACCAGCTCAAACAGGAACAGACCAGCTCAAACCGGCTCAACCAGACCAGACCGGCTCAAACTGGCTCAAACCGACCAGAACATCTCAAACCGGTTTTCACCGGCTCAAACCGGTCTCATACGGGTTTTGACCAGATCAAACCAGGCCAGACCGGCTCAAACCGGTTTTGACTGGCTGAAACCGGACTCAAACCGGCCCAGACCGGTTTCAATCGGTTTGACAGGCTCAAACCGGACTCAAACCGGCTCAAACGGACTCAAACGGACTCAAACGGACTCAAACCGGTTTTGACTGGCTCAAACCGGACTCAAACAGGACAGACCGGCTCAAACCGGATCAATCCAGGCCAGACCGGCTCAAACCGGTTTTGACCAGCTCAAACCGGACTCAAACGGTTTTGACCAAATCAAACCAGGCCAGACCGGCTCAAACCGGTTTTGACGGCTCAAACTGGACTCAAACCCGACCAGACCGGCTCAAACCGGTTTTGACCAGCTCAAACAGACTCAAACCGGTTTTGACCAGATCAAACCAGGCCAGACCAGCTCAAACGGTTTGACCTGCTCAAACCGGACTCAAACCAGGCCAGACCGGCTCAAACCGGTTTTGACCGCTCAAACCGGACTCAAACCGGACCAGACCGGCTCAAACCTGTTTGACTGGCTCAAACCGGATCAAACCAGGCCAGACAGGCTCAAACCGGTTTTGACCGGCTCAAACAGACTCAAACCGGTTTTGACCGGCTCAAACTGCTCAAACCGGACCAGACGGCTCAAACGGACTCAAACCGGACTCAAACCAGGCCAGACCGCTCAAACCGGTTTTGACCGGCTCAAACCGGACTCAAACCAGACCAGACCGGCTCAAACCGGTTTTGACAGGCTCAAACCGGACTCAAACCGGAACAAACAGGCTCAAACCGGACCAGACCGGCTCAAACCAGACTCAAACCGGTTTTGACCGGCTCAAACAGGAACAGACGGCTCAAACCGGACCAGACCGGCTCAAACCAATTTTGACTGGCTCAAACCGGACTCAAACCCGACCAGACCGGCTCAAACCGGACCAGACCGGCTCAAACCGGTTTTGACCAGCTCAAACCGGACTCAAACCGGTTTTGACGGCTCAAACTGGACTCAAACAGGAACAGACAGCTCAAACCGGTTTTGACTGGCTGAAACGGACTCAAACGGACCAGACCGGCTCAAACCGACCAGACCGGCTCAAACCGGTTTTGACCGGCTCAAACGGACTCAAACAGACCAGACCGGCTCAAACGGACTCAAACCAGGCCAGACCGGCTCAAACCGGTTTTGACCGCTCAAACCGGACTCAAACCGGTTTTGACCAGATCAAACCAGGCCAGACCGGCTCAAACCAATTTTGACCGGCTCAAACTGGACTCAAACCAGACCAGACGGCTCAAACCGGCTCAAACCGGTTTTGACCGGCTCAAACAGAACAGACCGGCTCAAACCGACCAGAACATCTCAAACCGGTTTTGACTGGCTCAAACCGGCTCAAACGGTTTTGACCAGATCAAACCAGGCCAGACCGGCTCAAACGGTTTTGACTGGCTCAAACGGACTCAAACCGGACCAGACCGGCTCAAACCTGTTTGACTGGCTCAAACTGGACTCAAACCAGACCAGAACGGCTCAAACGGACTCAAACCGGACCAGACCGGCTCAAACCGGTTTTGAACGGCTCAAACCGGCTCAAACAGACTCAAACCGGTTTTGACCGGCTCAAACCAGACTCAAACCGGACCAGACCGGCTCAAACGGTTTTGACCGGCTCAAACCGGACTCAAACCAGACCAGACCGGCTCAAACCGGTTTTGACCGGCTCAAACCGGACTCAAACAGACCAGACCGGCTCAAACCGGCTCAAACCTGTTTGACTGGCTCAAAAGGACTCAAACCAGACCAGACCGGCTCAAACCGGTTTTGACCGGCTCAAACAGGAACAGACAGCTCAAACCGGACTAGACCAGCTCAAACCGGTTTTGACCGGCTCAAACTGCTCAAACCGGACCAGACCGGCTCAAACAGGAACAGACCAGCTCAAACCGGCTCAACCAGACCAGACGGCTCAAACCGGCTCAAACCGGACCAGAACATCTCAAACGGTTTCACCGGCTCAAACCGTCTCATACGGGTTTGACCAGATCAAACCAGGCCAGACCGGCTCAAACCGGTTTTGACTGGCTGAAACCGGACTCAAACCGGCCCAGACCGGTTTCAAACCGGTTTTGACAGGCTCAAACCGGACCAGACCGGCTCAAACCGAACCAGACCGGCTGAAACCGGTTTTGACTGGCTCAAACCGGACCAGACCGGCTCAAACCAGACTCAAACCGGTTTTGACTGGCTCAAACCGGTTTTGACCGGCTCAAACCGGACTCAAACGGTTTTGACCGGCTCAAACGGCTCAAACCAGACCGGCTCAAACCGGTTTTGACCGGCTCAAACCGGACTCAAACCGGACCAGACCGGCTCAAACCGGTTTTGACTGGCTCAAACCGACTCAAACCGACTAGACCGGCTCAAACGGACCAGACCAGCTCAAACGGTTTGACCTGCTCAAACCGGACTCAAACGGACTCAAACCAGGACCAGACCGGCTCAAACCGGTTTTGACCGGCTCAAACCGGACTCAAACGGACCAGACCGGCTCAAACCAATTTTGACCGGCTCAAACCGGCTCAACCAGACCAGACCGGCTCAAACAGACTCAAACCGGACCAGAACATCTCAAACCGGTTTCACCGGCTCAAACCAGACTCAAACCGGTTTTGACCAGATCAAACCAGGCCAGACCGGCTCAAACCGGTTTTGACCGGCTCAAACCGGACTCAAACCGACCAGACCGGCTCAAACGGTTTTGACCGGCTCAAACGGCTCAAACCGGACTCAAACAGGACAGACCGGCTCAAACCGAACCAGACCGGCTCAAACCGGTTTTGACTGGCTCAAACCGACTCAAACAGGACCAGACCGGCTCAAACCGGTTTTGACCGGCTCAAACTGACTCAAACCGGTTTTGACCAGCTCAAACCGCTCAAACCGGACTCAAACGGTTTTGACCAAATCAAACCAGGCCAGACCGCTCAAACCGGACCAGACCGGCTCAAACGGTTTTGACCTGCTCAAACCGGACTCAAACCGGTTTCACCGGCTCAAACCGGACTAGACCGGCTCAAACAGACCAGACCGGCTCAAACCGGTTTTGAAGCTCAAACTGGACTCAAACCGGCTCAAACCGGTTTTGACTGGCTCAAACCGGACTCAAACAGGAACAGACGGCTCAAACCGGATCAATCCAGGCCAGACCGGCTCAAACCGGTTTTGACCAGCTCAAACCGGACTCAAACCGGTTTTGAAGCTCAAACTGGACTCAAACCGGCTCAAACCAATTTTGACCGGCTCAAACAGACTCAAACCGGACTCAAACCGGACTCAAACCGACCAGACCGGCTCAAACCGGTTTTGACCGGCTCAAACGGACTCAAACGGTTTTGACCAGATCAAACCAGGCCAGACAGGCTCAAACAGACTCAAACGGTTTTGACCGGCTCAAACCGGACTCAAACCAGGCCAGACCGGCTCAAACGGTTTTGACCTGCTCAAACCGGACTCAAACCGACCAGACCGGCTCAAACCGGTTTTGACTGGCTCAAACTGGACTCAAACCAGGACCAGACCGGCTCAAACCGGTTTTGACGGCTCAAACGGACTCAAACCAGACAGACCGGCTCAAACCGGTTTTGACTGGCTCAAACTGGACTCAAACAGGAACAGACCGGCTCAAACAGACTCAAACCGGCTCAAACCGGCTCAAGCCAGACCAGACGGCTCAAACCGGACAGACCGGCTCAAACTGCTCAAACCGGACCAGAACATCTCAAACCGGTTTTGACCGGCTCAAACCAGACCGGCTCAAACCGGTTTTGACCAGCTCAAACCGCTCAAACCGGACCAGACCGGCTCAAACCAATTTTGACCGGCTCAAACTGCTCAAACCGGACTCAAACGGACTCAAACCGGACCAGACCGGCTCAAACCGGTTTTGACAGCTCAAACCGGACTCAAACCAGGACCAGACCGGCTCAAACAGGAACAGACCAGCTCAAACCGGCTCAAACCAGACCAGACGGCTCAAACTGGACTCAAACCGGACCAGAACATCTCAAACCGGTTTGACGGCTCAAACAGACTCAAACGGTTTTGACCAGATCAAACCAGGCCAGACCGGCTCAAACCGGTTTTGACTGGCTCAAACCGGACTCAAACCGGACTAGACCGGCTCAAACCGGTTTTGACAGCTCAAACCGGACTCAAACAGGAACAGACCGGCTCAAACAGGAACAGACCGCTCAAACCGGACTCAAACGGACTCAAACAGGACCAGACCGGCTCAAACCGGATCAAACCAGGCCAGACGGCTCAAACCGGTTTTGACCAGCTCAAACCGGACTCAAACCGGACTCATACGGGTTTTGACCAAATCAAACCAGGCCAGACCGCTCAAACCGGACTCAAACCAGACAGACCGGCTCAAACTGGACTCAAACCGACCAGACCGGCTCAAACCGGCTCAAACCGGACCAGAACATCTCAAACCGGTTTCACCGGCTCAAACCGGACTCATACGGGTTTTGACCAGATCAAACCAGGCCAGACAGGCTCAAACAGACTCAAACCGGTTTTGACCGCTCAAACCGGACTCAAACAGGACCAGACCGGCTCAAACGGTTTTGACAGGCTCAAACGGACCAGACCGGCTCAAACCGAACCAGACCGGCTCAAACCGGTTTTGACAGCTCAAACCGGCTCAAACCGGACTCAAACCGGACCAGACCGGCTCAAACCGGTTTTGAATGGCTCAAACCGGACTCAAACCGGTTTTGACCGGCTCAAACGGTTTTGACCAGCTCAAACCGGCTCAAACCGGACTCAAACCGGCTCAAACCGGCTCAAACCGGTTTTGACTGGCTCAAACGGACTCAAACAGAACAGACCAGCTCAAACCGGACCAGACGGCTCAAACCGGTTTTGACTGGCTCAAACGGACTCAAACGGACCAGAACATCTCAAACCGGTTTTGACCAGCTCAAACCGACTCAAACCGGACCAGACCAGCTCAAACCGGACTCAAACCGGACCAGACCAGCTCAAACCGGTTTTCACCAGCTCAAACCGGACTCAAACGGACTCAAACCGGCTCAAACCAGACCAGACCAGCTCAAAACGGTTTTGACCGGCTCAAACCGGACTCAAACGGTTTTGACCAGATCAAACCAGGCCAGACCGGCTCAAACCGATTTTGACTGGCTCAAACCGGACTCAAACCAGACCAGACCGGCTCAAACCGGTTTGACGGCTCAAACCGGCTCAAACCGACCAGACCGGCTCAAACCGGTTTTGACCGGCTCAAACCGGACCAGACCAGCTCAAACAGACTCAAACCGGCTCAAACCGGTTTTGACCAGCTCAAACAGGAACAGACCAGCTCAAACCGGCTCAAACCGGTTTTGACCGCTCAAACCGGACTCAAACCGGACCAGACCGGCTCAAACCGGTTTTGAATGGCTCAAACTGGACTCAAACCGGACTCAAACAGGAACAGACAGGCTCAAACCGGCTCAAGCCAGACCAGACCGGCTCAAACCGGCTCAAACCGGACCAGAACATCTCAAACCGGTTTCACCGGCTCAAACCAGACTCAAACCGGTTTTGACCGCTCAAACCGGACCAGACCGGCTCAAACCGGTTTTGACCGGCTCAAACCGGACTCAAACCGGCTCAAACCGGCTCAAACCAATTTTGACCGGCTCAAACCGGACCAGACCAGCTCAAACGGACTAGACCGGCTCAAACCGATTTTGACTGGCTCAAACGGACTCAAACCGGACCAGACCGGCTCAAACCAATTTTGACGGCTCAAACCAGACCAGACCGGCTCAAACCGGCTCAAACCGGACCAGACCGGCTCAAACCGGTTTTGACCGGCTCAAACAGACTCAAACCGGTTTTGACCGGCTGAAACCGGTTTGACTGGCTCAAACCGGACCAGACGGCTCAAACCGGTTTGACCTGCTCAAACCGGACTCAAACCAGGCCAGACCGGCTCAAACCGGTTTTGACCGGCTCAAACCGGACTCAAACCAGACCAGACCGGCTCAAACCTGTTTGACTGGCTCAAAGGACTCAAACCAGGCCAGACAGGCTCAAACAGACTCAAACCGGTTTTGACAGCTCAAACAGACTCAAACCGGACTCAAACCGGACCAGACCGGCTCAAACCGGTTTTGACTGGCTGAAACGGACTCAAACCAGACCAGACGGCTCAAACCGGTTTTGAACGGCTCAAACCGGACTCAAACAGGAACAGACCGGCTCAAACAGTAACAGACCGGCTCAAACCGGTTTTCACCAGCTCAAACCGGACCAGACGGCTCAAACCGGCTCAAACCGGACCAGACCGGCTCAAACCAATTTTGACCGGCTCAAACTGCTCAAACCGACTCAAACCGGTTTTGACCATATTTATCCGGACCAGACCAGCTCAAACCGGCTCAAGCCAGACCAGACCGGCTCAAACCGGCTCAAACCGGACCAGAACATCTCAGACCTTTTTTCACCGGCCCAAAACGTACTCATATGGGTTTTGACCGGATCAAACCAGGCCAGACCGGCTCAAACCGGTTTTGACTGGCTCAAACCGGACTCAAACCGGACCAGACCGGCTCAAACCTGTTTTGAATGGCTCAAACCGGACTCAAACAGGAACAGACCGGCTCAGACAGGAACAGACCGGCTCAAACCGGCTCAAACCATACCAGACCGGCTCAAACCGGCTCAAACCGGACCAGAACATCTCAAACCGGTTTTCACCGCTCAAACCGTCTCATACGGGTTTTGACCAGATCAAACCAGGCCAGACCGGCTCAAACCGGTTTTGACCGCTCAAACCGGACTCAAACAGGAACAGACCGGCTCAAACCGGTTTTGACAGGCTCAAACCGGACCAGACCAGCTCAAACCGGACCAGACCAGCTCAAAACGGTTTTGACCGGCTCAAACCGGACTCAAACCGGACCAGACCGGCTCAAACCGGATCAAACCAGGCCAGACAGGCTCAAACCGGTTTTGACTGGCTCAAACCGACTCAAACCGGTTTTGACCGGCTGAAACCGGTTTTGACCTGCTCAAACCGGACAGACCGGCTCAAACGGTTTGACCTGCTCAAACCGGACTCAAACCAGGCCAGACCGGCTCAAACCGGTTTTGACCGGCTCAAACCAGACTCAAACCGGACCAGACCGGCTCAAACCTGTTTTGACTGGCTCAAACCGGACTCAAACCAGACCAGACCGGCTCAAACCGGTTTTGACCGGCTGAAACCGGACTCAAACCGGACTAGACCGGCTCAAACCGGTTTTGAACAGCTCAAACCGGACTCAAACAGAACAGACCAGCTCAAACAGGAACAGACCGGCTCAAACCGGCTCAAACCAGACCAGACCGGCTCAAACTGCTCAAACCGGACCAGAACATCTCAAACCGGTTTCACCGGCTCAAACCGGACTCATACGGGTTTTGACCAGATCAAACCAGGCCAGACCGGCTCAAACCGGTTTTGACTGGCTCAAACCGGACTCAAACCGGCCCAGACCGGTTCCAATCGGTTTTGACAGGCTCAAACCGGACCAGACCGGCTCAAACAGAACAGACCAGCTCAAACCGGCTCAAACCGGTTTTGACCGCTCAAACCGGACTAAAACATGACTGGACCGGCTCAAACCGATTTTGACTGGCTCAAACCGGACCAGACCGGCTCAAACCGGATCAAACCAGGCCAGACGGCTCAAACCGGTTTTGACCGGCTCAAACCGACCAGAACATCTCAAACCGGTTTTGACCGGCTGAAACCGGACTCAAACCGGCTCAAACCTGTTTTGACTGGCTCAAACTGGACTCAAACCCGACCAGACCGGCTCAAACCGGTTTTGACCGGCTCAAACCGACTCAAACCGGACCAGACCAGCTCAAACCGGACTCAAACAGGAACAGACAGGCTCAAACCGGTTTTGACCAGCTCAAACGGACTAGACCGGCTCAAACCGGTTTTGACCGGCTCAAACCGACCAGACCGGCTCAAACCGGACCAGACCGGCTCAAACGGCTCAAACCGGCTCAAGCCAGACCAGACCGGCTCAAACCGCTCAAACCGGTTTTGAATGGCTCAAACCGGACTCAAACAGAACAGACCGGCTCAAACAGGAACAGACCAGCTCAAACCGGCTCACACCAGACCAGACCGGCTCAAACTGGCTCAAACCGGACCAGAACATCTCAAACCGGTTTCACCGGCTCAAACCGGACTCATACGGGTTTTGACCAGATCAAACCAGGCCAGACCGGCTCAAACCGGTTTTGACTGGCTGAAACGGACTCAAACCGACCAGACCGGCTCAAACGGTTTTGACAGGCTCAAACCGGACTCAAACCGGCTCAAACCGAACCAGACCGGCTGAAACCGGTTTTGACTGGCTCAAACCGACTCAAACAGGACCAGACCGGCTCAAACCGGATCAATCCAGGCCAGACCGGCTCAAACCGGTTTTGACCAGCTCAAACCGACTCAAACCGGTTTTGACCAAATCAAACCAGGCCAGACCGGCTCAAACCAATTTTGACCGGCTCAAACTGACTCAAACAGGACCAGACCGGCTCAAACCGGTTTTGACCGGCTCAAACCAGACTCAAACCGGACCAGACCGGCTCAAACCTGTTTTGACTGGCTCAAAAGGACTCAAACCGACCAGACCGGCTCAAACCGGTTTTGAACGGCTCAAACCGACTCAAACAGGAACAGACCGGCTCAAACAGGAACAGACCAGCTCAAACGGTTTGACCGGCTCAAACGGCTCAAACCGAACCAGACCGGCTCAAACAGGAACAGACCGGCTCAAACAGGAACAGACCAGCTCAAACCGGCTCACACCAGACCAGACGGCTCAAACTGGCTCAAACCGGACCAGAACATCTCAAATCGGTTTTCACCGGCTCAAACCGGACTCATACGTGTTTTGACCAGATCAAACCAGGCCAGACCGGCTCAAACCGGTTTTGACTGGCTGAAACCGGACTCAAACCGGCCCAGACCGGTTTCAATCGGTTTTCGCAGGCTCAAACCGGATCATACCGGCTCAAACCGAACCAGACCGGCTGAAACCGGTTTTGACTGGCTCAAACCGGACTAAAACATGACCGGACCGGCTCAAACCGGATCAATCCAGGCCAGACCGGCTCAAACCGGTTTTGACCAGCTCAAACCGGACTCAAACGGGTTTTGACCAAATCAAACCAGGCCAGACCGGCTCAAACCAATTTTGACCGGCTCAAACTGGACTCAAACAAGACCAGACCAGCTCAAACCGGTTTTGACCGGCTCAAACCAGACTCAAACCGGACCAGACCGGCTCAAACCTGTTTTGACTGGCTCAAACCGGACTCAAACCAGACCAGACCGGCTCAAACCGGTTTTGAACGGCTCAAACCAGACTGAAACCGGACTAGACCGGCTCAAACCGGTTTTGAACTGCTCAAACCGGACTCAAACAGGAACAGACCGGCTCAAACAGGAACAGACCGCTCAAACCGGACTCAAACCAGACCAGACCAGCTCAAACCGGCTCAAACCGACCAGAACATCTCAAACCGGTTTTCACCGCTCAAACCGGACTCATACGGGTTTTGACCAGATCAAACCAGGCCAGACCGGCTCAAACCGGTTTTGACTGGCTCAAACCGACTCAAACCGACCAGACCGGCTCAAACCTGTTTTGACTGGCTCAAACCGGACTCAAACAGGAACAGACCGGCTCAAACAGGAACAGACCGGCTCAAACCGGCTCAAACCAGACCAGACCAGCTCAAACCGGCTCAAACCGACCAGAACATCTCAAACCGGTTTCACCGGCTCAAACCGACTCATACGGGTTTTGACCAGATCAAACCAGGCCAGACCGGCTCAAACGGTTTGACCGGCTGAAACCGGACTCAAACCGGACTCAAACAGGACCAGACCGGCTCAAACCGGTTTTGACCGCTCAAACCGACCAGACCGGCTCAAACCGAACCAGACCGGCTCAAACCGGTTTTGAATGGCTCAAACCGGTTTTGACCGCTCAAACCGACTCAAACCGACCAGACCGGCTCAAACCGCTCAAACCGGACCAGACCGGCTCAAACCGGTTTTGACTGGCTCAAACCGACTCAAACCGGTTTTGACCATATTTATCCGGACCAGACCAGCTCAAAACGGTTTGACCTGCTCAAACCGGACTCAAACCAGGCCAGACCGCTCAAACCGGTTTTGACCGGCTCAAACCAGACTCAAACCGGACCAGACCGGCTCAAACCTGTTTTGACTGGCTCAAACCGACTCAAACCGGACCAGACCAGCTCAAACCGGTTTTGACCGGCTGAAACGGACTCAAACGGACTCAAACCGGACTAGACCGGCTCAAACCGGTTTTGACCTGCTCAAACCGGACTCAAACAGGAACAGACCGGCTCAAACAGGAACAGACCGCTCAAACCGGACTCAAACGGACTAGACCGGCTCAAACCAGCTCAAACCGGCTCAAACCGGACCAGAACATCTCAAACCGGTTTTCACCGGCTCAAACCGGACTCATACGGGTTTTGACCAGATCAAACAGGCCAGACCGGCTCAAACCGATTTTGACTGGCTCAAACCGGACTCAAACCGGCCCAGACCGGTTTCAATCGGTTTTGACAGGCTCAAACCGGACCAGACCAGCTCAAACAGACTCAAACCGGACCAGAACATCTCAAACCGGTTTTGACCGGCTCAAACTGGACTCAAACCGGACCAGACCGGCTCAAACCGATTTTGACTGGCTCAAACCGGACCAGACCGGCTCAAACCGGATCAATCCAGGCCAGACCGGCTCAAACCGGTTTTGACCGGCTCAAACCGGCTCACACCGGTTTTGAATGGCTCAAACCGGATCAAACCAGGCCAGACCGGCTCAAACGGTTTGACCTGCTCAAACCGGACTCAAACCAGACCAGACCGGCTCAAACCGGTTTTGACCGGCTCAAACCGACTCAAACCGGACAGACCGGCTCAAACCGGATCAAACCAGGCCAGACAGGCTCAAACAGACTCAAACCGGTTTTGACCAGCTCAAACCGGACCAGACCGGCTCAAACCGGTTTTGACCGGCTCAAACCGGACCAGACCGGCTCAAACCAGACTCAAACCGGACCAGACCGGCTCAAACGGTTTTGACCAGCTCAAACCGGACCAGACCGGCTCAAACCGGTTTTGAGCAGCTCAAACCGGACTCAAACGGACCAGACCGGCTCAAACCAATTTTGACCGGCTCAAACCAATTTTGACCGGCTCAAACCGGTTTTGACCAGCTCAAACCGGACCAGACCAGCTCAAACCGGTTTTGACCAGCTCAAACGGCTCAAACGGACTCAAACGGACTAGACCGGCTCAAACAGACCAGACCGGCTCAAACGGACTCAAACGGTTTGACCTGCTCAAACCGGACTCAAACCCGACCAGACCGGCTCAAACCTGTTTTGACTGGCTCAAACGGACTAGACCGGCTCAAACCAATTTTGACCGGCTCAAACCGGACCAGACCGGCTCAAACCGGTTTTGACCAGCTCAAACCGGACCAGACCGGCTCAAACTGGACTCAAACCGGACTCAAACCGGACCAGACCGGCTCAAACCGGTTTTGACCGGCTCAAACCGGACTCAAACGGTTTTGACCAGATCAAACAGGCCAGACCGGCTCAAACCGATTTTGACTGGCTCAAACCGACTCAAACCGGTTTTGACCATATTTATCCGGACCAGACCAGCTCAAAACGGTTTGACCTGCTCAAACCGGACTCAAACCAGGCCAGACCGGCTCAAACCGGTTTTGACTGGCTCAAAAAGGACTCAAACCGGACCAGACCGGCTCAAACCTGTTTTGACTGGCTCAAACCGGACTCAAACCGGACCAGACCGGCTCAAACCGGTTTTGACTGGCTCAAACAGACTCAAACCGGTTTTGACCATATTTATCCGGACCAGACCAGCTCAAACGGTTTGACCTGCTCAAACCGGACTCAAACCAGGCCAGACCGGCTCAAACCGGTTTTGACCGGCTCAAACCGGACTCAAACCGGACCAGACCGGCTCAAACCTGTTTTGACTGGCTCAAAAAGGACTCAAACCGGACCAGACCAGCTCAAACCGGTTTTGAACGGCTCAAACGGACTCAAACAGGAACAGACCAGCTCAAACAGGAACAGACCAGCTCAAACCGGCTCACACCAGACCAGAACGGCTCAAACTGGCTCAAACCGACCAGAACATCTCAAACCGGTTTTCACCGGCTCAAACCGGTCTCATACGGGTTTTGACAAGATCAAACCAGGCCAGACCGGCTCAAACCGGTTTTGACTGGCTGAAACCGGACTCAAACCGGCCCAGACCGGTTTCAATCGGTTTTGACAGGCTCAAACCGGACTCAAACCGGCTCAAACCGAACCAGACCGGCTGAAACCGGTTTTGACTGGCTCAAACCGGACTAAAACATGACTGGACCGGCTCAAACGGCTCAAACCGGATCAATCCAGGCCAGACCGGCTCAAACCGGTTTTGACCAGCTCAAACCGGACTCAAACGGTTTTGACCAAATCAAACCAGGCCAGACCGGCTCAAACCAATTTTGACCGGCTCAAACTGGACTCAAACCCGACCAGACCGGCTCAAACCGGTTTTGACTGGCTCAAACCGACTCAAACCGGTTTTGACCATATTTATCCGGACCAGACCAGCTCAAACGGTTTGACCTGCTCAAACCGGACTCAAACCAGGCCAGACGGCTCAAACCGGTTTTGACCGCTCAAACCGGACTCAAACCGGACCAGACCGGCTCAAACCGGTTTTGAACGGCTCAAACCGGACTCAAACAGGAACAGACCGGCTCAAACAGGAACAGACCAGCTCAAACCGGCTCACACCAGACCAGAACGGCTCAAACTGGCTCAAACCGGACCAGAACATCTCAAACCGGTTTTCACCGGCTCAAACCGGACTCATACGGGTTTTGACCAGATCAAACCAGGCCAGACCGGCTCAAACCGGTTTTGACTGGCTGAAACCGGACTCAAACCGGCCCAGACCGGTTTCAATCGGTTTTGACAGGCTCAAACCGGACTCAAACCGGCTCAAACCGAACCAGACCGGCTGAAACCGGTTTTGACTGGCTCAAACCGGACTAAAACATGACTGGACCGGCTCAAACCGGATCAATCCAGGCCAGACCGCTCAAACCGGTTTTGACCAGCTCAAACCGGACTCAAACGGTTTTGACCAAATCAAACCAGGCCAGACCGGCTCAAACCAATTTTGACCGGCTCAAACTGGACTCAAACCCGACCAGACCGGCTCAAACCGGTTTTGACCGGCTCAAACAGACTCAAACCGATTTTGACCATATTTATCCGGACCAGACCAGCTCAAACGGTTTGACCTGCTCAAACCGGACTCAAACCAGGCCAGACCGGCTCAAACCGGTTTTGACCGGCTCAAACCGGACTCAAACCGGACCAGACCGGCTCAAACCTGTTTTGACTGGCTCAAAAAGGACTCAAACCGGAACAAACAGGCTCAAACCGGTTTTGACCAGCTCAAACCGGACTCAAACGGACTAGACCGGCTCACACGGTTTTGAATGGCTCAAACTGGACTCAAACAGGAACAGACCAGCTCAAACCGGTTTTGACAGCTCAAACCGGACTCAAACCGGCTCAAGCCAGACCAGACCGGCTCAAACTGGCTCAAACCGGACCAGAACATCTCAAACCGGTTTTCACCAGCTCAAACCGGACTCAAACGGTTTTGACCAGATCAAACCAGGCCAGACCAGCTCAAACCGGTTTTGACTGGCTCAAACCGGACTCAAACCGGACCAGACCGGCTCAAACCGATTTTGACTGGCTCAAACCGGACTCAAACAGGAACAGACCGGCTCAAACAGGAACAGACCGGCTCAAACCGGCTCAAACAGACCAGACCGGCTCAAACCGGCTCAAACCGGACCAGAACATCTCAAACCGGTTTTCACCGCTCAAACCGGACTCATACGGGTTTTGACCAGATCAAACCAGGCCAGACCGGCTCAAACGGACTCAAACCGGACCAGACCGGCTCAAACCTGTTTTGACTGGCTCAAACCGGACTCAAACAGGACCAGACCGGCTCAAACCAATTTTGACCGGCTCAAACAGAACAGACCAGCTCAAACGGACTCAAACAGAACAGACCGGCTCAAACCTGTTTTGACTGGCTCAAACGGACTCAAACAGGAACAGACAGGCTCAAACCGGTTTTGACTGGCTCAAACCGGTTTTCACCGGCTCAAACCGACCAGACCGGCTCAAACCGGTTTTGAATGGCTCAAACCGGACTCAAACCGGACCAGACCAGCTCAAACCGGTTTTGAATGGCTCAAACTGGACTCAAACCGGACTCAAACAGGAACAGACCAGCTCAAACCGGCTCAAGCCAGACCAGACCGGCTCAAACCGGACTCAAACGGACCAGACCGGCTCAAACCGGTTTTGACGGCTCAAACCGGACTCAAACCGGACAGACCGGCTCAAACAGGAACAGACCGCTCAAACCGGACTCAAACCGGCTCACACCGGTTTTGAATAGCTCAAACTGGACTCAAACCGGACCAGAACATCTCAAACCGGTTTTCACCGGCTCAAACCAGACTCAAACCGGTTTTGACCAGATCAAACCAGGCCAGACCGGCTCAAACGGTTTTGACCGGCTCAAACCGGACTCAAACCAGGCCAGACCGGCTCAAACCGGTTTTGACCGGCTCAAACCGGACCAGACCGGCTCAAACCGGTTTTGACAGCTCAAACCGGACTCAAACCAGGCCAGACCGGCTCAAACCGGTTTTGACCGGCTCAAACCGGACTCAAACGGACCAGACCGGCTCAAACCTGTTTTGACTGGCTCAAACTGGACTCAAACCGGACTCAAACAGGAACAGACAGCTCAAACCGGCTCAAACAGACCAGACCGGCTCAAACCGGCTCAACCAGACCAGACCGGCTCAAACCAGACTCAAACCGGACCAGAACATCTCAAACGGTTTTGACCAGCTCAAACCGGACTCATACGGGTTTTGACCAGATCAAACCAGGCCAGACCGGCTCAAACGGTTTTGACCAGCTCAAACCGGACTCAAACCGGACCAGACCGGCTCAAACCGGTTTTGAACAGCTCAAACCGGCTCAAACCGGACCAGACCAGCTCAAACCGGACCAGACCGGCTCAAACGGTTTGACCGGCTCAAACCGGACTCAAACGGACCAGACCGGCTCAAACCGGATCAAACCAGGCCAGACCGGCTCAAACCAGACCAGACCGGCTCAAACCGGACTCAAACCAGACCAGACCGGCTCAAACCTGTTTTGACTGGCTCAAACCGGACTCAAACGGACCAGACCAGCTCAAACCGGTTTTGACCGGCTCAAACAGACCAGACCGGCTCAAACAGACCAGACCGGCTCAAACGGTTTGACCGGCTCAAACCAGACCGGCTCAAACCGGTTTTGAAGCTCAAACTGGACTCAAACCGGACTCAAACCAGGCCAGACCGGCTCAAACCGGTTTTGACCAGCTCAAACCGGACTCAAACGGACCAGACCAGCTCAAACCGGTTTTGACGGCTCAAACCGGACTCAAACGGACCAGACCGGCTCAAACCGGTTTTGAATGGCTCAAACCGGACTCAAACAGGAACAGACAGCTCAAACCGGTTTTGACGGCTCAAACCGGACCAGAACATCTCAAACCGGTTTTCACCGGCTCAAACCGGACTCAAACCGGACTCATACGGGTTTTGACCAGATCAAACCAGGCCAGACCGGCTCAAACCGGTTTTGACCGGCTCAAACGGACTCAAACCGGCCCAGACCGGTTTCAATCGGTTTTGACAGGCTCAAACGGACCAGACCGGCTCAAACCGAACCAGACCGGCTGAAACCGGTTTTGACCGGCTCAAACCGGACTAAAACATGACTGGACCGGCTCAAACCGGCTCAAACCGGTTTTGACCGGCTCAAACCAGACCAGAACGGCTCAAACCGGATCAAACCAGGCCAGACCGGCTCAAACCGGTTTTGACTGGCTCAAACCGACTCAAACCGGTTTTGACTGGCTGAAACCGGACTCAAACCAGACCAGACCGCTCAAACCGGTTTTGACCTGCTCAAACGGACTCAAACCGGTTTTGACCGCTCAAACCGACTCAAACCGGACCAGACCAGCTCAAACTGGACTCAAACCGGACCAGACCGGCTCAAACCGGTTTTGACCAGCTCAAACGGACTAGACCGGCTCAAACCGGTTTTGACCGGCTGAAACCGGACTCAAACCGACCAGAACATCTCAAACCGGTTTTCACCAGCTCAAACCGGCTCAAACCAGCTCAAACCGGACCAGACCGGCTCAAACCGGTTTTGAACGGCTCAAACCGAACCAGACCGGCTCAAACCGGTTTTGACCGGCTCAAACCGGACTCAAACGGTTTTGACCAGATCAAACCAGGCCAGACCCTCTCAATCGATTTTGACTGGCTCAAACCGGTTTTGACCAGCTCAAACCGGACTCAAACCGGACCAGACCGGCTCAAACCTGTTTTGACTGGCTCAAACCGACTCAAACCGGACCAGACCGGCTCAAACCGGTTTTGACCGGCTCAAACGGACCAGACCAGCTCAAACCGACTCAAACCGGACTCAAACCGGTTTTGACCGGCTCAAACGGACTCAAACAGGAACAGACGGCTCAAACCGGTTTTGACTGGCTCAAACCGGTTTTGACCGGCTCAAACGGACCAGACCGGCTCAAACCGGTTTTGACCAGCTCAAAACGGTTTTGACCAGCTCAAACGGACTCAAACCGGACCAGACCGGCTCAAACCGGTTTTGAATGGCTCAAACTGGACTCAAACCGGACTCAAACAGGAACAGACCGGCTCAAACCGGCTCAAGCCAGACCAGACCGGCTCAAACCGGCTCAAACCGGACCAGAACATCTCAAACCGGTTTTCACCGGCTCAAACCAGACTCAAACCGGTTTTGACCGGCTCAAACCAGACCAGACCGGCTCAAACCGGTTTTGACCGGCTCAAACAGACTCAAACGGTTTTGACCAGCTCAAACCGGCTCAAACCGGTTTTGACTGGCTCAAACCGGCTCAAACGGACTCAAACCGGTTTTGACCGCTCAAACCGCTCAAACCGACCAGACCGGCTCAAACCGGTTTTGAACGGCTCAAACCGGACTCAAACAGACCAGACCGGCTCAAACGGACCAGACCGGCTCAAACCGGTTTTGAATGGCTCAAACCGGCTCAAACCGGACTAGACCGGCTCAAACCGGTTTTGACCTGCTCAAACCGGACTCAAACCAGACCAGACCGGCTCAAACCGGACTCAAACCAGGCCAGACCGGCTCAAACCGGTTTTGACTGGCTCAAACCGGACTCAAACGGTTTTGACCAAATCAAACCAGGCCAGACGGCTCAAACCGGCTCAAACCGGTTTTGACCGGCTCAAACCGGACTCAAACAGGAACAGACGGCTCAAACCGGCTCAAACCGGCTCAAACCAGACTCAAACCAGGCCAGACGGCTCAAACCGGCTCAAACCGGACCAGAACATCTCAAACCGGTTTTGACAGCTCAAACAGACTCAAACCGACTCAAACGGTTTTGACCAGATCAAACCAGGCCAGACCGGCTCAAACCGGTTTTGACTGGCTCAAACCGGACTCAAACCGGACTCAAACCGGTTTCACGGCTCAAACCGGCTCAAACCAGACTCAAACCGGACCAGACCGGCTCAAACCAGACTCAAACCAGGCCAGACCGGCTCAAACCGGTTTTGACCAGCTCAAACCAGACTCAAACCGGACTCAAACCGGCTCAAACCGGATCAAACCAGGCCAGACGGCTCAAACCGGTTTTGACCAGCTCAAACCGGACTCAAACCGGTTTTGACCAGATCAAACCAGGCCAGACGGCTCAAACCAGACCAGACGGCTCAAACCGACTCATACGGGTTTTGACCAGATCAAACCAGGCCAGACCGGCTCAAACTGGCTCAAACCGGACCAGACCGCTCAAACCGGTTTTCACCAGCTCAAACCGGACCAGACCGGCTCAAACAGACTCAAACGGTTTGACCGGCTCAAACCGGACTCAAACAGGAACAGACGGCTCAAACGGTTTGACCGGCTCAAACAGACCAGACCGGCTCAAACCAGACTCAAACCGGACAGACCGGCTCAAACCGGTTTTGACCGGCTCAAACCGGCTCAAACCAGACCAGACCGGCTCAAACCGGCTCAAACCGGACCAGACCGGCTCAAACCGGTTTTGACCGCTCAAACCGACTCAAACCGGTTTTGACCAGCTCAAACCGGTTTTGACCATATTTATCCGGACCAGACCAGCTCAAACGGTTTTGACCTGCTCAAACGGACTCAAACCAGGCCAGACCGGCTCAAACCGGTTTTGACCGGCTCAAACCGGACTCAAACCAGACCAGACCGGCTCAAACCTGTTTTGACTGGCTCAAAAAGGACGCAAACCGGAACAGACAGGCTCAAACCGGTTTTGACAGGCAGAAACCGGAATCAAACCGGACCAGAACGGCTCAAACCTGTTTTGACTGACTCAAACCAGACTAGACCGGCTCAAACCGGTTTTGAACGGCTCAAACCGGACTCAAACAGGAACTGACCGGCTCAAACAGTAACAGACTGGCTCAAACCAGTTTTCACCAGTTCAAACCAGACCAGAACGGCTCAAACCGGTTCAAACCCCACCAGACCGGCTCAAACCAATTTTGACCGGCTCATACCGACTCAAACCGGTTTTGACCCTATTTAACTGGACCACACCGGCTCAAACCGGCTCAAGCCAGACCAGACCGGCTCAAACTGGCTCAAAGGGGACCAGAACATCTCAAACCGGTTTTCACCGGCTGAAACCGTACTCATACGGCTTTTGTCCAGATCAAACCAGTCCAGACCGGCTCCAACCGATTTTGACTGGCTCAAACCGGACTCAAATCGTACCAGACCGGCTCAAACCGTTTTGACTGGCTCAAACGGACTCAAACCGGACTCAAACAGGAACAGACCGGCTCAAACAGGAACAGACCGGCTCAAACCGGCTCAAACCAGACCAGACCGGCTCAAACGGACTCAAACCAGACCAGAACATCTCAAACCGGTTTTCACCGGCTCAAACCGGACTCATACGGGTTTTGACCAGATCAAACCAGGCCAGACCGGCTCAAACCGGTTTTGACCGCTCAAACCGGACTCAAACAGGAACAGACCGGCTCAAACCGGTTTTGACAGGCTCAAACCGGACCAGACCAGCTCAAACCGGACCAGACCAGCTCAAACCGGTTTTGACCGGCTCAAACCGGACTCAAACCGGACCAGACCGGCTCAAACCGGCTCAAACCGGACCAGACCGGCTCAAACCGGTTTTGACTGGCTCAAACCGACTCAAACCGGTTTTGACCATATTTATCCGGACCAGACCAGCTCAAACGGTTTTGACCTGCTCAAACCGGACTCAAACCAGGCCAGACCGGCTCAAACCGATTTTGACTGGCTCAAACCGGACTCAAACCGGACCAGACCGGCTCAAACCTGTTTTGACTGGCTCAAACCGGACTCAAACCAGACCAGACCGGCTCAAACCGGTTTTGACCGGCTGAAACCGGACTCAAACCGGACTAGACCGGCTCAAACCGGTTTTGAACAGCTCAAACCGGACTCAAACAGGAACAGACCGGCTCAAACAGGAACAGACCGGCTCAAACCGGCTCAAACAGACCAGACCGGCTCAAACGGCTCAAACCGACCAGAACATCTCAAACCGGTTTCACGGCTCAAACCGACTCAAACCGGACTCATACGGGTTTTGACCAGATCAAACCAGGCCAGACCGGCTCAAACCGGTTTTGACCGGCTCAAACCGGACTCAAACAGGAACAGACCGGCTCAACCGGTTTTGACAGGCTCAAACGGACCAGACCGGCTCAAACCGAACCAGACCGGCTCAAACCGGTTTTGACCGGCTCAAACCGGACTCAAACCGGACCAGACCGGCTCAAACCGGCTCAAACCGACCAGACCGCTCAAACCGGTTTTGACTGGCTCAAACCGACCAGACCGCTCAAACCGGTTTTGACCATATTTATCCGGACCAGACCAGCTCAAACCGGCTCAAACCGGTTTTGACCTGCTCAAACCGACTCAAACCAGGCCAGACCGGCTCAAACCGGTTTTGACCGGCTCAAACCGACTCAAACCGGACCAGACCGGCTCAAACCTGTTTTGACTGGCTCAAACCGGACTCAAACCAGACCAGACCGGCTCAAACCGGTTTTGACCGGCTGAAACCGGACTCAAACGGACTAGACCGGCTCAAACCGGTTTTGAACGGCTCAAACTGCTCAAACCGGACTCAAACAGGAACAGACCAGCTCAAACAGGAACAGACCGGCTCAAACCGGCTCAAACCAGACCAGACCGGCTCAAACCGGCTCAAACCGGACCAGAACATCTCAAACCGGTTTTCACCGCTCAAACCGGACTCATACGGGTTTTGACCAGATCAAACCAGGCCAGACCGGCTCAAACCGTTTTGACTGGCTCAAACCGGACTCAAACCGGCCCAGACCGGTTTCAATCGGTTTTGACAGGCTCAAACCGGACCAGACCGCTCAAACAGGAACAGACCAGCTCAAACCGGTTTTGACCGGCTCAAACTGGACTCAAACCGGACAGACCGGCTCAAACCGTTTTGACTGGCTCAAACCGGACCAGACCGGCTCAAACGGACTCAAACCGACCAGACCGGCTCAAACCGGTTTTGACGGCTCAAACCGCTCAAACCGGACTCAAACGGTTTTGACCGGCTCAAACCGGATCAAACCAGGCCAGACCGGCTCAAACCTGTTTTGACTGGCTCAAACCGGACTCAAACCGACCAGACCGGCTCAAACCGGTTTTGACCGGCTCAAACCGACTCAAACCGGACCAGACCAGCTCAAACCGGACTCAAACCGGCTCAAACGGACTCAAACCGGTTTTGACCAGCTCAAACCGCTCAAACCGGTTTTGACCGGCTCAAACCGACCAGACCGGCTCAAACCGCTCAAACCGGACCAGACCGGCTCAAACCGGTTTTGACTGGCTCAAACCGGACTCAAACAGACCAGACCGGCTCAAACGGTTTGACCGGCTCAAACCGGATCAAACCAGGCCAGACGGCTCAAACGGACCAGACCGGCTCAAACCGGTTTTGACGGCTCAAACCGGACTCAAACAGACCAGACCGGCTCAAACCGGATCAAACCAGGCCAGACGGCTCAAACCGGTTTTGACCAGCTCAAACCGGACCAGACCGCTCAAACCGGTTTTGACCAGATCAAACCAGGCCAGACCGGCTCAAACCAATTTTGACCGGCTCAAACGGACTCAAACCAGACCAGACCGGCTCAAACCGGTTTTGACGGCTCAAACCGGACTCAAACCGGACTCAAACCGGACCAGACCGCTCAAACCAGACTCAAACCGGTTTTGACCGGCTCAAACCGGACTCAAACCAGACCAGACCGGCTCAAACCGGTTTTGACGGCTCAAACAGACTCAAACCGGACCAGACCGCTCAAACCGCTCAAACCGGTTTTGACTGGCTCAAACTGGACTCAAACCGGCTCAAACCGGACTCAAACCGGCTCAAACAGACCAGACCGGCTCAAACCGGTTTTGACCAGCTCAAACCGGCTCAAACCGGCTCAAACGGCTCAAACCAGACCAGACCAGCTCAAACCGGCTCAAACCGGACCAGACCAGCTCAAAACGGTTTTGACCGGCTCAAACCGGACTCATACGGGTTTTGACCAGATCAAACCAGGCCAGACCGCTCAAACCGGACTCAAACCGGTTTTGACCGGCTCAAACCGGACTCAAACCGGCCCAGACCGGTTTCAAACCGGTTTTGACAGGCTCAAACCGGACTCAAACCGGAACAAACAGGCTCAAACCGGACCAGACCGGCTCAAACCGGTTTTGACCAGCTCAAACCGGACTCAAACAGACCAGACCGGCTCAAACCGGATCAAACCAGGCCAGACCGGCTCAAACCGGTTTTGACCAGCTCAAACCGCTCAAACCGGTTTTGACCAGATCAAACCAGGCCAGACCGGCTCAAACCAATTTTGACCGGCTCAAACTGGACTCAAACCCGACCAGACCGGCTCAAACCGGTTTTGACCGGCTCAAACAGACTCAAACCGGTTTTGACCGGCTCAAACCAGACCAGACGGCTCAAACCGGTTTTGACCTGCTCAAACGGACTCAAACCAGGCCAGACCGGCTCAAACGGTTTGACCGGCTCAAACGGACTCAAACCGGACCAGACCGCTCAAACCTGTTTTGACTGGCTCAAAAGGACTCAAACCGAACAAACAGGCTCAAACCGGTTTTGACGGCTCAAACCGGACTCAAACCGGACTAGACCGGCTCAACCGGTTTTGACTGGCTCAAACTGGACTCAAACAGGAACAGACCGGCTCAAACAGTAACAGACCGGCTCAAACCGGCTCAAGCCAGACCAGACCGGCTCAAACAGACTCAAACCGGACTCAAACCAGACCAGAACGGCTCAAACCGGTTTTCACCGGCTCAAACCGTACTCATACGGGTTTTGACCAGATCAAACCAGGCCAGACCGTCTCAAACCGGTTTTGACTGGCTCAAACCGGACTCAAACCGGACCAGACCGGCTCAAACGGTTTTGACCAGCTCAAACCGGACCAGACCGCTCAAACCGAACCAGACCGGCTCAAACGGTTTTGACCAGCTCAAACCGGACTCAAACAGACCAGACCGGCTCAAACCGGATCAATCCAGGCCAGACCGCTCAAACCGTCTCATACGGGTTTTGACCAGATCAAACCAGGCCAGACTGCTCAAACCGGTTTTGACCAGATCAAACCAGGCCAGACCGGCTCAAACCAATTTTGACTGGCTCAAACCAGACTCAAACCGGACTCAAACCAGACCAGACCAGCTCAAACGGCTCAAACCGGATCAAACCAGGCCAGACCGCTCAAACAGACTCAAACCGGTTTTGACCGGCTCAAACCGGCTCAAACGGTTTTGACCGGCTCAAACCAGACCGGCTCAAACCGGTTTTGACGGCTCAAACCGGACCAGACCGGCTCAAACAGACTCAAACGGTTTTGACTGGCTGAAACCGGACTCAAACCAGACCAGACCGGCTCAAACCGGCTCAAACGGTTTTGACCGGCTCAAACCGGACAGACCGGCTCAAACCGAACCAGACCGGCTGAAACCGGTTTTGACTGGCTCAAACCGGACTCAAACCGGACTCAAACGGTTTTGACCTGCTCAAACCGGCTCAAACAGACCAGACCGGCTCAAACCGACCAGACCGGCTCAAACCGGTTTTGACTGGCTCAAACGGACTCAAACGGTTTTGACCAGATCAAACCAGGCCAGACCGGCTCAAACCGGTTTTGACCAGCTCAAACGGACTCAAACCGACCAGACCGGCTCAAACCGGTTTTGACTGGCTCAAAAGGACTCAAACCGGACCAGACCAGCTCAAACCGCTCAAACCGGTTTTGACTGGCTCAAACCGACTCAAACCGGTTTTGACCAGCTCAAACGGACTCAAACAGACCAGACCGGCTCAAACCGGTTTTGACCTGCTCAAACCGACTCAAACCGGACTCAAACCAGGCCAGACCGGCTCAAACCGGTTTTGACCGGCTGAAACCGGACTCAAACCGGACTCAAACCGGACCAGACCGCTCAAACCGGTTTTGACAGCTCAAACCGGACTCAAACAGGAACAGACCGGCTCAAACAGGAACAGACCAGCTCAAACCGGCTCACACCAGACCAGACGGCTCAAACTGCTCAAACCGGACCAGAACATCTCAAACCGGTTTTCACCGGCTCAAACCGACTCATACGGGTTTTGACCAGATCAAACCAGGCCAGACGGCTCAAACCGGTTTTGACTGGCTGAAACCGGACTCAAACCGGACCAGACCGGCTCAAACCGGTTTTGACAGGCTCAAACCGGACTCAAACCGGCTCAAACAGACCAGACCGGCTCAAACCGCTCAAACCGGTTTTGACTGGCTCAAACCGGACTCAAACCAGGCCAGACCGGCTCAAACGGACTCAAACCAGGCCAGACAGGCTCAAACCGGTTTTGACCAGCTCAAACCGGACTCAAACGGTTTTGACCAAATCAAACCAGGCCAGACCGGCTCAAACCAATTTTGACCGGCTCAAACTGGACTCAAACCCGACCAGACCGGCTCAAACCGGTTTTGACCGCTCAAACAGACTCAAACCGGTTTTGACCATATTTATCCGGACCAGACCAGCTCAAACGGTTTTGACCTGCTCAAACCGGACTCAAACCAGGCCAGACCGGCTCAAACCGGTTTTGACCGGCTCAAACCGGACTCAAACCGGACCAGACCGGCTCAAACCTGTTTTGACTGGCTCAAAAGGACTCAAACCGGAACAAACAGGCTCAAACCGGTTTTGACCAGCTCAAACCGGACTCAAACCGGACTAGACCGGCTCACACCGGTTTTGAATGGCTCAAACTGGACTCAAACAGGAACAGACCAGCTCAAACCGGTTTTGACAGCTCAAACCGGACTCAAACCGGACTCAAACCAGACCAGACCGGCTCAAACTGGCTCAAACCGACCAGAACATCTCAAACCGGTTTTCACCAGCTCAAACCGGACTCATACGGGTTTTGACCAGATCAAACCAGGCCAGACCGGCTCAAACCGATTTTGACTGGCTCAAACCGACTCAAACCGACCAGACCGGCTCAAACCGTTTTGACTGGCTCAAACCGGACTCAAACAGGAACAGACCGGCTCAAACAGGAACAGACCGCTCAAACCGGCTCAAACCAGACCAGACCGGCTCAAACTGGCTCAAACCGGACCAGAACATCTCAAACCGGTTTTCACCGGCTCAAACCGGACTCATACGGGTTTTGACCAGATCAAACCAGGCCAGACCGGCTCAAACCAGACTCAAACCGGACCAGACCGGCTCAAACCTGTTTTGACTGGCTCAAACCGGACTCAAACAGGACCAGACCGGCTCAAACCAATTTTGACCGGCTCAAACCGCTCAAACCGACCAGACCGGCTCAAACCGGACTCAAACCGGTTTTGACCGGCTCAAACGGACTCAAACCGGACCAGACCGGCTCAAACGGTTTTGACCGGCTCAAACCGGTTTTCACCGGCTCAAACCGGTTTTGACCATATTTATCCGGACCAGACCAGCTCAAAACGGTTTTGACCAGCTCAAAACGGTTTTGACTGGCTCAAACGGACTCAAACCGGACCAGACCGGCTCAAACCGGTTTTGACAGCTCAAACTGGACTCAAACCGGACTCAAACAGGAACAGACCGGCTCAAACCGGTTTTCACCAGCTCAAACCGGACAGACCGGCTCAAACCGGCTCAAACCGGACCAGACCGGCTCAAACCGTTTTGACTGGCTCAAACCGGACTCAAACAGGAACAGACCGGCTCAAACAGGAACAGACCGGCTCAAACCGGCTCAAACCGACTAGACCGCTCAAACCGCTCAAACCGGCTCAAACCGGACCAGAACATCTCAAACCGGTTTTCACCAGCTCAAACCGGACTCATACGGGTTTTGACCAGATCAAACCAGGCCAGACCGGCTCAAACCGGTTTTGACCGGCTCAAACCGGACTCAAACCGGCCCAGACCGGTTTCAAACCGGTTTTGACAGGCTCAAACCGGACCAGACCGGCTCAAACCGAACCAGACCGGCTGAAACCGGTTTTGACCGGCTCAAACCGGACTCAAACCGACCAGACCGGCTCAAACCGTTTTGACTGGCTCAAACCGGACTCAAACAGGAACAGACCGGCTCAAACAGGAACAGACAGGCTCAAACCGACTCAAACCAGACCAGACCGGCTCAAACTGGCTCAAACCGGACCAGAACATCTCAAACCGGTTTTCACCGGCTCAAACCAGACTCAAACCGGTTTTCACCAGCTCAAACCGGACCAGACCGGCTCAAACGGACTCAAACAGGAACAGACCGGCTCAAACCGGTTTTGACAGGCTCAAACCGACCAGACCGGCTCAAACCGAACCAGACCGGCTGAAACCGGTTTTGACCAGCTCAAACCGGACTAAAACATGACTGGACCGGCTCAAACCGGTTTTGAACGGCTCAAACCGGACCAGACCGGCTCAAACCGGACTCAAACGGTTTTGACCAGCTCAAACCGGCTCAAACCGATTTTGACTGGCTCAAACCGACTCAAACCGGTTTTGACCGGCTGAAACCGGACTCAAACGGACCAGAACATCTCAAACGGTTTTGACCTGCTCAAACCGGACTCAAACCGACCAGACCGGCTCAAACCGGTTTTGACCGGCTCAAACCGACTCAAACCAGGCCAGACCGGCTCAAACCAGACTCAAACCGGACCAGACCGGCTCAAACCGGTTTTCACCAGCTCAAACCGGACCAGACCGGCTCAAACCGGTTTTGACCGGCTCAAACCGCTCAAACCGGCTCAAGCCAGACCAGACCGGCTCAAACCGGTTTTGAATGGCTCAAACCGGACCAGACCGGCTCAAACCGGTTTTGACAGGCTCAAACCGGACTCAAACCGGACCAGACCGGCTCAAACCAATTTTGACCGGCTCAAACCTGTTTTGACTGGCTCAAACCGGTTTTGACCGGCTCAAACTGCTCAAACCGGACCAGACCGGCTCAAACCGGTTTTGAATGGCTCAAACCGGACTCAAACCGGCTCAAACGGACCAGACCGGCTCAAACCGGACTCAAACGGTTTTGACCAAATCAAACCAGGCCAGACCGGCTCAAACCGGACCAGACCGGCTCAAACCTGTTTTGACTGGCTCAAACCGGTTTTGACCAGCTCAAACCGGTTTTGACCAGCTCAAACCGGACCAGACCGCTCAAACCGGTTTTGACCGGCTCAAACTGGACTCAAACCGGCTCAAACCGGACTCAAACCGGACTCAAACCGGACCAGACCGGCTCAAACCAGTTTTGACGGGCTCAAACCGGACTCAAAGGGGTTTTGACCAGATGAAACCAGGCAAGACCGTCTCAAACAGATTTTGACCGGCTCAAACCGGCCTCAAACCGGACCAGACCGGCTCAAACCAGTTTTGACGGGCTCAAACCTGAGACAAACGGGTTTTGACCAGATCAAACCAGGCTAGACCGGCTCAAACCGGTTTTGACTGGCTCAAAAAGGACTCAAACCAGTTTTCACTGGCTCAAACTGGACTCATACGAGTTTTGACCAGATCAAACCAGGCCAGACCAGCTCAAAACGGTTTTGAATGGCTCAAACCGGACTCAAACCGGCCCAGACCAGTTCAAATCTGTTTTGACAGTCTCAAACCGGACCAGACCGGCTCAAACCGAACCAGACCGGCTGAAACCGGTTTTGACCGGCTCAAACCAGAGGCAAACGGGTTTTGACCAGATCAAACCAGGCCAGACCGGCTCAAACCGAATTTGACCAACTCAAACCGGACTCAAACCGGACCAGACCAGCTCTAACCTTTTTTGAACGGCTCCAATCGGACTCAAACTGGAACAGACCGGCTCAAACAGGAACAGACCGGCTCAAACCGGCTCAAACTGGACTCAAACCGGCTCAAACCGGCTCAAACTGGACTCAAACCGACCAGAACATCTCAAACCGGTTTTCACCGCTCAAACCGGACTTATATGGGTTTTGACCAGATCAAACCAGGCCAGACCGGCTCAAACCGGTTTTGACCGGCTCAAACCGGACTCAAACCGGCCCAGACCGGTTTCAAACCGGTTTTGACAGGCTCAAACGGACCAGACCGGCTCAAACCGAACCAGACCGGCTGAAACCGGTTTTGACCAGCTCAAACCGGACTCAAACCGGACCAGACCGGCTCAAACCGGTTTTGAACGGCTCAAACCGGACTCAAACAGGAACAGACCGGCTCAAACAGGAACAGACCAGCTCAAAACGGTTTTGACCGGCTCAAACCAGACCAGAACGGCTCAAACCGGCTCAAACCAGACCAGAACGGCTCAAACTGGACTCAAACCGGTTTTCACCAGCTCAAACCGGACTCATACGGGTTTTGACCAGATCAAACCAGGCCAGACCAGCTCAAACCGCTCAAACCGGTTTTGACTGGCTCAAACCGACTCAAACCGCCCAGACCGGTTTCAATCGGTTTTGACAGGCTCAAACCGGACCAGACCGGCTCAAACCGAACCAGACCGGCTGAAACCGGACTCAAACCGGTTTTCACCGGCTCAAACCAGACTCAAACCGGACCAGACCGGCTCAAACCGGTTTTGAACGGCTCAAACCGGCTCAAACCGGTTTTGACCAGCTCAAACCGGACCAGACCGGCTCAAACCGGACTCAAACCGGACTCAAACCGACCAGACCGGCTCAAACCGGTTTTGACTGGCTCAAACGGACTCAAACCGACCAGACCGGCTCAAACCTGTTTTGACTGGCTCAAACCGGACTCAAACCGGACCAGACCAGCTCAAACCGGTTTTGACGGCTCAAACCGGACTCAAACCAGACCAGACGGCTCAAACCGGTTTTGAATGGCTCAAACCGGACTCAAACAGGAATAGACCGGCTCAAACAGAAACAGACCGGCTCAAACCGGCTCAAACCAGACCAGACCGGCTCAAACCGGCTCAAACCGGACCAGAACATCTCAAACCGGTTTTCACCAGCTCAAACCGGACTCATACGGGTTTTGACCAGATCAAACCAGGCCAGACTGCTCAAACCGGTTTTGACCGGCTCAAACCAGACCAGACCGCTCAAACCGGATCAAACCAGGCCAGACCGGCTCAAACGGTTTTGACCGGCTCAAACCGGCTCAAACCAATTTTGACCGGCTCAAACCGGACCAGACCGGCTCAAACGGTTTTGACCTGCTCAAACCGGACTCAAACCCGACCAGACCGGCTCAAACCGGTTTTGACTGGCTGAAACCGACTCAAACCGGACCAGACCAGCTCAAACCGGACTCAAACAGGAACAGACCGGCTCAAACCGGTTTTGACCGCTCAAACCGGACCAGACCGGCTCAAACCTGTTTTGACTGGCTCAAACCGGACCAGACCAGCTCAAACCGGACCAGACCGGCTCAAACCAGACTCAAACCGGACCAGACCGGCTCAAACCGGTTTTGAACGGCTCAAACCGACTCAAACCGGACCAGACCGCTCAAACCGGTTTTGACTGGCTCAAACCGGACTCAAACGGTTTTGACCAGATCAAACCAGGCCAGACAGGCTCAAACCGGTTTTGAATGGCTCAAACCGACTCAAACCGGACTAGACCGGCTCAAACCTGTTTTGACTGGCTCAAACCGGACTCAAACCGGACCAGACCGGCTCAAACCGGTTTTGAACGGCTCAAACCGTCTCATACGGGTTTTGACCAAATCAAACCAGGCCAGACGGCTCAAACCGGTTTTGACCTGCTCAAACCGGACTCAAACCAGGCCAGACTGCTCAAACCGGTTTTGACCGGCTCAAACTGGACTCAAACCGGACCAGACCGGCTCAAACCTGTTTTGACTGGCTCAAAAAGGACTCAAACCGGACTAGACCAGCTCAAACCGGTTTTGAACGGCTCAAACCGGACTCAAACAGGAACAGACCGGCTCAAACAGGAACAGACCAGCTCAAACCGGCTCACACCAGACCAGAACGGCTCAAACTGGCTCAAACCGGACCAGAACATCTCAAACCGGTTTTCACCGGCTCAAACCGGTCTCATACGGGTTTTGACCAGATCAAACCAGGCCAGACCGGCTCAAACCAATTTTGACTGGCTCAAACCGGACTCAAACCTGCCCAGACCGGTTTCAATCGGTTTTGACAGGCTCAAACCGGACTCAAACCGGCTCAAACCGAACCAGACCGGCTGAAACCGGTTTTGACTGGCTCAAACCGGACTAAAACATGACTGGACCGGCTCAAACCGGATCAATCCAGGCCAGACCGCTCAAACCGGTTTTGACCAGCTCAAACCGGACTCAAACGGTTTTGACCAAATCAAACCAGGCCAGACCGGCTCAAACCAATTTTGACCGGCTCAAACTGGACTCAAACCCGACCAGACCGGCTCAAACGGTTTTGACTGGCTCAAACGGACTCAAACCGGTTTTGACCATATTTATCCGGACCAGACCAGCTCAAACGGTTTTGACCTGCTCAAACCGGACTCAAACCAGGCCAGACCGGCTCAAACCGGTTTTGACCGCTCAAACCGACTCAAACCGGACCAGACCGCTCAAACCGGTTTTGAATGGCTCAAACCGGACTCAAACAGGAACAGACCGGCTCAAACAGGAACAGACCAGCTCAAACCGGCTCACACCAGACCAGAATGGCTCAAACTGGACTCAAACCGGACCAGAACATCTCAAACCGGTTTTCACCGGCTCAAACCGGTCTCATACGGGTTTTGACCAGATCAAACCAGGCCAGACCGGCTCAAACCGGTTTTGACTGGCTGAAACCGGACTCAAACCGGCCCAGACCGGTTTCAATCGGTTTTGACAGGCTCAAACCGGATCAAACCAGGCCAGACTGCTCAAACCGGACCAGACCGGCTCAAACCAATTTTGACTGGCTCAAACCGGACTAAAACATGACTGGACCGGCTCAAACCGGATCAATCCAGGCCAGACCGGCTCAAACCGGTTTTGACCAGCTCAAACCGGACTCAAACGGTTTTGACCAAATCAAACCAGGCCAGACCGGCTCAAACCAATTTTGACCGGCTCAAACTGGACTCAAACCCGACCAGACCGGCTCAAACGGTTTTGACTGGCTCAAACAGACTCAAACCGGTTTTGACCATATTTATCCGGACCAGACCAGCTCAAACGGTTTTGACCTGCTCAAACCGGACTCAAACCAGGCCAGACCGGCTCAAACCGGTTTTGACCGGCTCAAACCGGACTCAAACCGGACCAGACCGGCTCAAACCGGTTTTGAACGGCTCAAACCGGACTCAAACAGGAACAGACCGGCTCAAACAGGAACAGACCAGCTCAAACCGGCTCACACCAGACCAGAATGGCTCAAACTGGACTCAAACCGGACCAGAACATCTCAAACCGGTTTTCACCGCTCAAACCGTACTCATACGGGTTTTGACCAGATCAAACCAGGCCAGACCGGCTCAAACCGGTTTTGACTGGCTGAAACCGACTCAAACCGCCCAGACCGGTTTCAATCGGTTTTGACAGGCTCAAACCGGACTCAAACCGGCTCAAACCGAACCAGACCGGCTGAAACCGGTTTTGACTGGCTCAAACCGGACTAAAACATGACTGGACCGGCTCAAACCGGATCAATCCAGGCCAGACCGCTCAAACCGGTTTTGACCAGCTCAAACCGGACTCAAACGGTTTTGACCAGATCAAACCAGGCCAGACCGGCTCAAACCGGCTCAAACCAATTTTGACCGGCTCAAACTGGACTCAAACCCGACCAGACCGGCTCAAACCGGTTTTGACCGGCTCAAACAGACTCAAACCGGTTTTGACCATATTTATCCGGACCAGACCAGCTCAAACGGTTTTGACCTGCTCAAACGGACTCAAACCAGGCCAGACCGGCTCAAACCTGTTTTGACTGGCTCAAACCGGCTCAAACCAATTTTGACCGGCTCAAACCGGACTCAAACCGGACCAGACCGGCTCAAACTGGCTCAAACCGGTTTTGACCGCTCAAACTGGACTCAAACCGGCTCAAACCGGACTCAAACCGGACTCAAACCGACCAGACCGGCTCAAACCGGTTTTGACCGGCTCAAACCGGACTCAAACGGTTTTGACCAGATCAAACCAGGCCAGACCGGCTCAAACCGATTTTGACCGGCTCAAACCGGACTCAAACGGACCAGACCGGCTCAAACCTGTTTTGACTGGCTCAAACCGGACTCAAACCGGACCAGACCGGCTCAAACCAATTTTGACCGGCTCAAACCAGACTCAAACCGGTTTTGACCAGATCAAACCAGGCCAGACCGGCTCAAACCGGTTTTGACTGGCTCAAACCGGACTCAAACCAGACCAGACCGCTCAAACCAATTTTGACCGGCTCAAACCGGTTTTGACCGGCTCAAACAGAACAGACCAGCTCAAACCGGCTCAAACCGGACTCAAACCGGTTTTGAACGGCTCAAACCGGATCAAACCAGGCCAGACCAGCTCAAACCGGCTCAAACGGTTTTGACCGGCTCAAACCGGTTTTCACCAGCTCAAACCGGACCAGACCGGCTCAAACCGGTTTTGAACGGCTCAAACCGGACTCAAACCGACCAGAACATCTCAAACCGGTTTTGAACGGCTCAAACCGGACTCAAACAGGAACAGACCAGCTCAAACCGGCTCAAGCCAGACCAGACCGGCTCAAACCGGCTCAAACCGACCAGAACATCTCAAACCGGTTTTCACCGGCTCAAACCGACTCATACGGGTTTTGACCAGATCAAACCAGGCCAGACCGGCTCAAACCGGTTTTGACCGGCTCAAACCGGACTAAAAGCAGACCAGACCGGCTCAAACCGGTTTTGACAGGCTCAAACCGGACCAGACCAGCTCAAACCGGACCAGACCAGCTCAAACCGGTTTTGACTGCTCAAACCGGACTAGACCGGCTCAAACCAGACCGGCTCAAACCGGTTTTGACTGGCTCAAACCAGACCAGACCGGCTCAAACCGGCTCAAACCGCTCACACCAGACCAGAATGGCTCAAACCGGTTTTGACCGGCTCAAACAGACTCAAACCGGTTTTGACGGCTCAAACCGATTTTGACTGGCTCAAACTGGACTCAAACCGGCTCAAACCGGTCTCATACGGGTTTTGACCAGATCAAACCAGGCCAGACCGGCTCAAACCGTTTTGACTGGCTGAAACCGGACTCAAACCGCCCAGACCGGTTTCAATCGGTTTTGACAGGCTCAAACCGGACTCAAACCGGCTCAAACCGAACCAGACCGGCTGAAACCGGTTTTGACTGGCTCAAACCGACTAAAACATGACTGGACCGGCTCAAACCGGATCAATCCAGGCCAGACCGCTCAAACCGGTTTTGACCAGCTCAAACCGGACTCAAACGGTTTTGACCAAATCAAACCAGGCCAGACCGGCTCAAACCAATTTTGACCGGCTCAAACTGGACTCAAACCCGACCAGACCGGCTCAAACCGGTTTTGACCGGCTCAAACAGACTCAAACCGGTTTTGACCATATTTATCCGGACCAGACCAGCTCAAACGGTTTTGACCTGCTCAAACCGACTCAAACCAGGCCAGACCGGCTCAAACCGGTTTTGACCGGCTCAAACAGACTCAAACCGGAACAAACAGGCTCAAACCGGTTTTGACCGGCTGAAACGGACTCAAACCGGACTAGACCGGCTCACACCGGTTTTGAATGGCTCAAACTGGACTCAAACAGGAACAGACCGGCTCAAAACGGTTTTGACAGGCTCAAACCGGATCAAACCAGGCCAGACGGCTCAAACCGGACCAGACCAGCTCAAACTGGACTCAAACCGGACCAGAACATCTCAAACCGGTTTTCACCAGCTCAAACCGGACTCATACGGGTTTTGACCAGATCAAACCAGGCCAGACCGGCTCAAACCGATTTTGACAGGCTCAAACCGGACTCAAACCGGACCAGACCGGCTCAAACCGTTTTGACCGGCTCAAACCGACTCAAACAGGAACAGACCGGCTCAAACAGGAACAGACCGGCTCAAACCGGCTCACACCAGACCAGACCAGCTCAAACCGGCTCAAACCGGACCAGAACATCTCAAACCGGTTTTCACCAGCTCAAACCGGACTCATACGGGTTTTGACCAGATCAAACCAGGCCAGACCGGCTCAAACCAATTTTGACCGGCTCAAACCGGACTCAAACCGGCCCAGACCGGCTCAAACCGGTTTTGACAGGCTCAAACCGGACCAGACCGCTCAAACCGAACCAGACCGGCTGAAACCGGTTTTGACCGGCTCAAACCGGACTAAAACATGACTGGACCGGCTCAAACTGCTCAAACCGGTTTTGAATGGCTCAAACCGGACCAGACCGGCTCAAACCGGATCAAACCAGGCCAGACGGCTCAAACCGGCTCAAACCGGTTTTGACTGGCTCAAACCGACTCAAACCGGTTTTGACCAGATCAAACCAGGCCAGACCGGCTCAAACCGCTCAAACCGGTTTGACCTGCTCAAACCGGACTCAAACCCGACCAGACCGGCTCAAACCGGTTTTGACCGGCTCAAACCGACTCAAACCAGACCAGACCAGCTCAAACCGGACTCAAACAGGAACAGACCGGCTCAAACCGGTTTTGACCAGCTCAAACCGGACCAGACCGGCTCAAACCAATTTTGACCGGCTCAAACCGGACCAGACCGGCTCAAACCGGACCAGACCGGCTCAAACCAGACTCAAACCGGACCAGACCGGCTCAAACCGGTTTTGAACGGCTCAAACCGAACCAGACCGGCTCAAACCGGTTTTCACCGGCTCAAACCGGACTCAAACCGGACCAGACCGGCTCAAACCTGTTTTGACTGGCTCAAACTGACTCAAACCGGACTAGACCGGCTCAAACCGGTTTTGAACGGCTCAAACCGGACTCAAACAGGAACAGACCGGCTCAAACCAATTTTGACCGGCTCAAACCAGACCAGACCGGCTCAAACCGGCTCAAACCGGACCAGACCGGCTCAAACCAATTTTGACCGGCTCAAACCGACTCAAACCGGTTTTGACCATATTTATCCGGACCAGACCAGCTCAAACGGTTTTGACCTGCTCAAACCGGACTCAAACCGGACCAGACCGGCTCAAACCTGTTTTGACTGGCTCAAACCGACTCAAACCAGACCAGACCAGCTCAAACCGGCTCAAACCGCTCAAGCCAGACCAGACCGGCTCAAACCGGTTTTGACCGGCTGAAACCGGACTCAAACCAGACCAGACGGCTCAAACCGGACCAGACCGGCTCAAACCAGACTCAAACCGGACCAGACCGGCTCAAACCGGTTTTGAACGGCTCAAACTGCTCAAACCGGACCAGACCGCTCAAACCGGTTTTGACCAGCTCAAACGGACTCAAACGGTTTTGACCAGATCAAACCAGGCCAGACCGGCTCAAACCGATTTTGACTGGCTCAAACCGGACTCAAACCGGACCAGACCGGCTCAAACCTGTTTTGACTGGCTCAAACCGACTAGACCGCTCAAACCGGACCAGACCGGCTCAAACGGTTTTGACCGGCTCAAACCGCTCAAACCGGACCAGACCGGCTCAAACCGAACCAGACCGGCTCAAACCTGTTTTGACTGGCTCAAACGGACTCAAACAGGAACAGACCGGCTCAAACGGTTTTGACCAGCTCAAACCGGTTTTGACCAGCTCAAACGGACTCAAACGGACCAGACCGGCTCAAACCAATTTTGACCGGCTCAAACCGGACTCAAACCGGACCAGACCGCTCAAACCTGTTTTGACTGGCTGAAACCGACTCAAACCAGACCAGACCGGCTCAAACTGGACTCAAACCGGACCAGACCGGCTCAAACCAATTTTGACCGGCTCAAACCAGACTCAAACCGGTTTTGACCAGATCAAACCAGGCCAGACCGGCTCAAACCGGTTTTCACCAGCTCAAACCGGACTCAAACCGGACCAGACCGGCTCAAACCGGTTTTGAACGGCTCAAACTGCTCAAACCGGACCAGACCGCTCAAACCGGTTTTGACCAGCTCAAACGGACTCAAACGGTTTTGACCAGATCAAACCAGGCCAGACCGGCTCAAACCGATTTTGACTGGCTCAAACCGGACTCAAACCGGACCAGACCGGCTCAAACCTGTTTTGACTGGCTCAAACCGACTAGACCGCTCAAACCGGACCAGACCGGCTCAAACGGTTTTGACCGGCTCAAACCGGCTCAAACGGACCAGACCGGCTCAAACGGACTCAAACCGGTTTTGACCGCTCAAACCGGACTCAAACAGGAACAGACCGGCTCAATCGGTTTTGACAGGCTCAAACCGGTTTTGACCAGCTCAAACGGACTCAAACGGACCAGACCGGCTCAAACCAATTTTGACCGGCTCAAACCGGACTCAAACCGACCAGACCGCTCAAACCTGTTTTGACTGGCTCAAACCGACTCAAACCAGACCAGACCGCTCAAACCGGACTCAAACCGGACCAGACCGGCTCAAACCAATTTTGACCGGCTCAAACCAGACTCAAACCGGTTTTGACCAGATCAAACCAGGCCAGACCGGCTCAAACGGTTTTGACCAGATCAAACCAGGCCAGACCGGCTCAAACGGACCAGACCGGCTCAAACCTGTTTTGACTGGCTCAAAAGGACTCAAACCGAACAAACAGGCTCAAACCGGACCAGACCGGCTCAAACCAGACTCAAACCGGACTAGACCGGCTCAAACCGGTTTTGAACGGCTCAAACCGGACCAGACCAGCTCAAACCGGACCAGACCGGCTCAAACCAGCTCAAACCGGACCAGACCGGCTCAAACCGGTTTTGAACGGCTCAAACCGAACCAGACCGGCTCAAACCGGTTTTGACCGGCTCAAACCGGACTCAAACGGTTTTGACCAGATCAAACCAGGCCAGACCGGCTCAAACCGATTTTGACTGGCTCAAACCGGACTCAAACCAGACCAGACCGGCTCAAACCTGTTTTGACTGGCTCAAACCAGACTCAAACCGGACCAGACCGGCTCAAACGGTTTGACCGGCTCAAACCGGCTCAAACGGACCAGACCGGCTCAAACCGGACTCAAACCGGTTTTGACCGCTCAAACCGGACTCAAACAGGAACAGACCGGCTCAAACCTGTTTTGACTGGCTCAAACCGGTTTTGACCAGCTCAAACGGACTCAAACGGACCAGACCGGCTCAAACCAATTTTGACCGGCTCAAACCGGACTCAAACCGACCAGACCGCTCAAACCTGTTTTGACTGGCTGAAACCGGACTCAAACCAGACCAGACCGGCTCAAACGGACTCAAACCGACCAGACCGGCTCAAACCAATTTTGACCGGCTCAAACCAGACTCAAACCGGTTTTGACCAGATCAAACCAGGCCAGACCGGCTCAAACCGGTTTTCACCAGCTCAAACCGGACTCAAACCGGACCAGACCGGCTCAAACCTGTTTTGACTGGCTCAAAAGGACTCAAACCGAACAAACAGGCTCAAACCGGACCAGACCGGCTCAAACCAGACTCAAACCGGACTAGACCGGCTCAAACCGGTTTTGAACGGCTCAAACCGGACTCAAACCGACCAGACCGGCTCAAACCTGTTTTGACTGGCTCAAACCAGACTCAAACCGGACCAGACCGGCTCAAACCGGTTTTGACCGGCTCAAACTGCTCAAACCGACCAGACCGGCTCAAACCGAACCAGACCGGCTCAAACCTGTTTTGACTGGCTCAAACCGGACTCAAACAGGAACAGACCGGCTCAAACCGGTTTTGACCGGCTCAAACCGGTTTTGAACGGCTCAAACCGGACTAGACCGGCTCAAACCGCTCAAACCGGTTTTGAATGGCTCAAACCGGACTCAAACCGGACCAGACCGGCTCAAACCGGTTTTGAACGGCTCAAACTGGCTCAAACCAGACTCAAACAGGAACAGACCGGCTCAAACCGGCTCAAGCCAGACCAGACCGGCTCAAACCAGCTCAAACCGGACCAGAACATCTCAAACCGGTTTTCACCAGCTCAAACCGGACTCATACGGGTTTTGACCAGATCAAACCAGGCCAGACCGGCTCAAACCGGTTTTGACCGCTCAAACCGGACTCAAACCGGCCCAGACCGGTTTCAATCGGTTTTGACAGGCTCAAACCGGACCAGACCAGCTCAAACCGGACCAGACCAGCTCAAACCGGTTTTGACCGGCTCAAACCGGACTCAAACCGGACCAGACCGGCTCAAACCGGTTTTCACCGGCTCAAACCAGACCAGACCGGCTCAAACCGGCTCAAACCGCTCACACCAGACCAGAATGGCTCAAACCGGTTTTGACCGGCTCAAACCAGACTCAAACCAGTTTTGACCGTATTTATCTGGACCAGACCGGCTCAAAACGGTTTTGACCTGCTCATACCGGACTCAAACAAGGCCAGACCGGCTCAAACCGGTTTTGACAAGCTCAAACCGGACTCAAACGGGCCAGACCTGTTCCAAGCGGTTTTGACAGGCTCAAACCAGACCAGACCGGCTCAAACAGAACCAGACCGACTGAAACCGGTTTTGACCAGCTCAAACCGGACTAAAACCGGACCGGACCGGCTAAACCCGGTTTTGACTGGCTCAAACCGGACTCAAACCGGACCAGACCGGCTCAAACCTGTTTTGACTGGCTCAAAAAGGACGCAAACCGGAACAGTCAGGCTCAAACCGGTTTTGACCAGCTGAAACCAGAATCAAACCGGACTAGACCGGCTCAAACCGGTTTTGAACGGCTCAAACCGGACTCAAACAGGAACAGACTGGCTCAAACAGGAACAGACCGGATCAAACCGGCTCAAACCAGACCAGACCAGCTCAAACCGGCTCAAACCGGACCAGAACATCTCAAACCGGTTTTCACCGGCTCAAACCGTACTCATACGGGTTTTGACCAGATCAAACCAGGCCAGACCGGCTCAAACCGGTTTTGACCGGCTCAAACCGGACTCAAACCGGACCAGACCGGCTCAAACCTGTTTTGACTGGCTCAAAAAGGACTCAAACCGGAACAGACAGGCTCAAACCGGTTTTGACCGGCTGAAACCGGACTCAAACCGGACTAGACCGGCTCAAACCGGTTTTGAACGGCTCAAACTGGACTCAAACAGGAACAGACCGGCTCAAACAGGAACAGACCGGCTCAAACCGGCTCAAGCCAGACCAGACCAGCTCAAACCGGCTCAAACCGGACCAGAACATCTCAAACCGGTTTTCACCGGCTCAAACCGTACTCATACGGGTTTTGACCGGATCAAACCAGGCCAGACCGGCTCAAACCAATTTTGACCGGCTCAAACCGGACTCAAACCGGACCAGACCGGCTCAAACCGGTTTTGAATGGCTCAAACCGGCTCAAACCAGACCAGACCGGCTCAAACAGTAACAGACCGCTCAAACCGACCAGACCGGCTCAAACCGGTTTTGTCCGTCGCAAACCGAACCAGACCGGCTCAAACCGGTTTTGACCGGCTTAAAGTGGACCAGACCGGCACAAACCGGACTCAAACCGGACTCAAACCAGACCAGACCGGCTCAAACCCGTTTTGACCGGCTCAAACCAGACTCAAACGGGTTTTGACCAGATCAAACCAGGCCAGACCAGCTGAAACCGATTTTGACCTGTTCAAACCGGACTCAAAATGGACCAGACCGGCTCAGACCTGTTTTGACTGGCTCAAACCGGACTCAAACCAGACCAGACTGGCTCAAACCGGTTTTGACTGGCTCAAACCAGACTCAAACCGGTTTTGACCAGATCAAACCAGGCCAGACCGCTCAAACCGGTTTTGACTGGCTCAAACCGGACTCAAACCAGACCAGACCGGCTCAAACCAATTTTGACCGGCTCAAACCGGTTTTGACCGGCTCAAACCGGACTCAAACGGTTTTGACCAGATCAAACCAGGCCAGACCGGCTCAAACCAATTTTGACCGGCTCAAACCGGACTCAAACCGGACCAGACCGGCTCAAACCGGTTTTGAATGGCTCAAACCGGCTCAAACCAGACCAGACCGGCTCAAACAGTAACAGACCGCTCAAACAGTAACAGACCGGCTCAAACCGGTTTTGACCGGCTCAAACCGGACCAGACCGGCTCAAACCGGTTTTGACCGGCTCAAACTGGACTCAAACCGGCTCAAACCGGACTCAAACCGGACTCAAACCAGACCAGACCGGCTCAAACCCGTTTTGACCGGCTCAAACCAGACTCAAACGGGTTTTGACCAGATCAAACCAGGCCAGACCAGCTGAAACCGATTTTGACCTGTTCAAACCGGACTCAAAATGGACCAGACCGGCTCAGACCTGTTTTGACTGGCTCAAACCGGACTCAAACCAGACCAGACTGGCTCAAACCGGTTTTGACTGGCTCAAACCAGAGTCAAACGGGTTTTGACCAGATCAAACCAGGCCAGACCGGCTCAAACCGGTTTTGACTGGCTCAAACCGGACTCAAACCAGCCCAGACCGGTTCCAATCAGTTTTGACAGGCTCATACCGGTTTTGACCGGCTGAAACCGGACTCAAACGGGTTTTGTCCAGATCAAACCAGGCCAGACCGGCTCAAACCGATTTTGACCGGCTTAAACTGGACTCAAACTGTACCAGACCGGCTCAAACCTGTTTTGACTGGCTCAAACTCGACTCAAACCGGACCAGACCGGCTCAAACGGTTTTGACCAGCTCAAACCAGACTCAAACCGGACCAGACCGGCTCAAACGGACTCAAACGGTTTTGACCAGCTCAAACCGACTCAAACAGGAACAGACCGGCTCAAACGGTTTTGACTGGCTCAAACCGGTTTTGACCGGCTCAAACGGTTTTGACCAGCTCAAACCGGCTCAAACCGGTTTTGAACGGCTCAAACCAGACTCAAACCGGACCAGAACATCTCAAACCGGTTTTGAATGGCTCAAACTGGACTCAAACCGGACTCAAACAGGAACAGACCGGCTCAAACCGCTCAAGCCAGACCAGACCGCTCAAACCGGCTCAAACCGACCAGAACATCTCAAACCGGTTTTCACCGGCTCAAACCGGACTCATACGGGTTTTGACCAGATCAAACCAGGCCAGACCGGCTCAAACCGGTTTTGACCGGCTCAAACCGGACTCAAACCGGCCCAGACCGGTTTCAATCGGTTTTGACAGGCTCAAACCGGACCAGACCAGCTCAAACCGGACCAGACCAGCTCAAACCGGTTTTCACCGGCTCAAACCAGACTCAAACCGGACCAGACCGGCTCAAACGGTTTTGACCAGCTCAAACCAGACCAGACTGGCTCAAACCGGTTTTGACCGGCTCAAACCGACTCAAACAGGAACAGACCAGCTCAAACCGGTTTTGACAGGCTCAAACCGGACCAGACCGGCTCAAACCGACCAGACCGGCTCAAACCGGTTTTGACCGGCTCAAACTGGACTCAAACCGGACCAGACCGGCTCAAACCGGTTTTGAATGGCTCAAACCGGACCAGACCGGCTCAAACCGGATCAAACCAGGCCAGACCAGCTCAAACCGGCTCAAACCGGTTTTGACTGGCTCAAACCGACTCAAACCGGTTTTGACAGGCTCAAACAGGAACAGACCAGCTCAAACGGACTCAAACGGTTTTGACCAGCTCAAACCGGACTCAAACCCGACCAGACCGGCTCAAATCGGTTTTGACAGGCTCAAACCGACTCAAACCAGACCAGACCAGCTCAAACCGGACTCAAACAGGAACAGACCGCTCAAACCGGCTCAAACCGGTTTTGACCAGCTCAAACCGGACCAGACCGGCTCAAACCGGTTTTGACCGGCTCAAACCGACTCAAACAGGACCAGACCGGCTCAAACCTGTTTTGACTGGCTCAAACCGACCAGACCGCTCAAACCGAACCAGACCGGCTGAAACCGGTTTTGACCGCTCAAACTGGACTCAAACCGGACCAGACCGGCTCAAACCGGTTTTGAATGGCTCAAACCGGACCAGACCGGCTCAAACCGGATCAAACCAGGCCAGACCAGCTCAAACCGGCTCAAACCGGTTTTGACTGGCTCAAACCGACTCAAACCGGTTTTGACAGGCTCAAACAGGAACAGACCAGCTCAAACGGACTCAAACGGTTTTGACCAGCTCAAACCGGACTCAAACCCGACCAGACCGGCTCAAATCGGTTTTGACAGGCTCAAACCGACTCAAACCAGACCAGACCAGCTCAAACCAGACTCAAACCAGGCCAGACCGCTCAAACCGGCTCAAACCGGTTTTGACCAGCTCAAACCGGACTCAAACCGGTTTTGACCGGCTCAAACCGGACCAGACCGGCTCAAACCCGACCAGACCGGCTCAAACCAGACTCAAACCGGTTTTGACCTGCTCAAACCGGACTCAAACCGGTTTTGAACGGCTCAAACCGAACCAGACCGGCTCAAACTGCTCAAACCGGTTTTGACAGGCTCAAACCGGACTCAAACCGGACCAGACCGGCTCAAACCTGTTTTGACTGGCTCAAAAGGACTCAAACCGGACTAGACCGGCTCAAACCGCTCAAACCGGACCAGACCGGCTCAAACCGGTTTTGACCGGCTCAAACAGACTCAAACCGGTTTTGACCATATTTATCCGGACCAGACCAGCTCAAAACGGTTTTGACCTGCTCAAACCGGACTCAAACCAGGCCAGACCGGCTCAAACCGATTTTGACTGGCTCAAACCAGACTCAAACCGGACCAGACCGGCTCAAACCTGTTTTGACTGGCTCAAACCGACTCAAACCGGACCAGACCGGCTCAAACCGGTTTTGAATGGCTCAAACCGGACTCAAACCGGACCAGACCGGCTCAAACCGGTTTTGACCAGCTCAAACCGGACTCAAACCGGACCAGACCGGCTCAAACCTGTTTTGACTGGCTCAAACCAGACCAGACCAGCTCAAACCGGACTCAAACGGTTTGACCGGCTCAAACCGGATCAAACCAGGCCAGACAGGCTCAAACCGGTTTTGACAGGCTCAAACCGACTCAAACCAGACCAGACCAGCTCAAACCGGACTCAAACAGGAACAGACCGCTCAAACCGGCTCAAACCGGTTTTGACCAGCTCAAACCGGACTAGACCGGCTCAAACCGTTTTGACCGGCTCAAACCCGACCAGACCGGCTCAAACCCGACCAGACCGGCTCAAACCAGCTCAAACCGGACCAGACCGGCTCAAACCGGTTTTGAACGGCTCAAACCGAACCAGACCGGCTCAAACTGCTCAAACCGGTTTTGACAGGCTCAAACCGGACTCAAACCGGACCAGACCGGCTCAAACCTGTTTTGACTGGCTCAAAAGGACTCAAACCGGACTAGACCGGCTCAAACCGGATCAAACCAGGCCAGACAGGCTCAAACCGGTTTTGACCGGCTCAAACAGACTCAAACCGGTTTTGACCATATTTATCCGGACCAGACCAGCTCAAACGGTTTTGACCTGCTCAAACCGACTCAAACCAGGCCAGACCGGCTCAAACCGATTTTGACTGGCTCAAACCAGACTCAAACCGGCCAGACCGGCTCAAACCTGTTTTGACTGGCTCAAACCGGACTCAAACCGGACCAGACCGGCTCAAACCGGTTTTCACCGGCTCAAACCAGACTCAAACCGGACTAGACCGGCTCAAACCGGTTTTGAACGGCTCAAACCGCTCAAACCGGACTCAAACAGGAACAGACCGGCTGAAACCGGACTCAAACGGACTAGACCGGCTCAAACCAGCTCAAACCGACTAGACCGCTCAAACCGGCTCAAACCAGCTCAAACCGGACCAGAACATCTCAAACCGGTTTTCACCGGCTCAAACCGGACTCATACGGGTTTTGACCAGATCAAACCAGGCCAGAGCGGCTCCAACCGGTTTTGACCGGCTCAAACCGACCAGACCGGCTCAAACCGGTTTTGACCGGCTCAAACCGGACCAGACCGGCTCAAACCGGACCAGACCGGCTCAAACCAGCTCAAACCGGACCAGACCGGCTCAAACCGGTTTTGAACGGCTCAAACCGAACCAGACCGGCTCAAACCGGTTTTGACAGGCTCAAACCGGACTCAAACCGGACCAGACCGGCTCAAACCAATTTTGACCGGCTCAAACCAATTTTGACCGGCTCAAACCGGTTTTGACCGCTCAAACCGACCAGAACATCTCAAACCGGCTCAAACCGATTTTGACCGGCTCAAACGGTTTTGACCGGCTCAAACGGACTCAAACGGACCAGACCGGCTCAAACCGGACTCAAACCGGTTTTGACCTGCTCAAACCGGACTCAAACCCGACCAGACCGGCTCAAACCTGTTTTGACTGGCTCAAACGGACTAGACCGGCTCAAACCGGTTTTGACTGGCTCAAACCAGACGAGACGGGCTCAAACCGGTTTTGACCGGCTCAAACTGGACCAGACCGGCACAAACTGGACTAAAACCGGACTCAAACCGGACCAGACCGGCTCAAACCCGTTTTGACTGGCTCAAACCGGACTCAAACGGGTTTTGACCAGATCAAACCAGGCCAGACCGGCTCAAACCGATTTTGACCGGCTCAAACCAGACTCAAACCGGACCAGACCGGCTCAAACCTGTTTTGACTGGCTCAAACCGGACTCAAACCGGACCAGACCGGCTCAAACCGGTTTTGACTGGCTCAAACCAGAATCAAACGGGTTTTGACCAGATCAAACCAGGCCAGACCGGCTCAAACCGGTTTTGACCGGCTCAAACCGGACTCAAACCGGACCAGACCGGCTCAAACCTGTTTTGACTGGCTCAAACCGGACTCAAACCGGACTAGACCGGCTCAAACCGGTTTTGAACGGCTCAAACCGGACTCAAACAGGAACAGACCGGCTCAAACAGGAACAGACCAGCTCAAACCGGCTCACACCAGACCAGAACGGCTCAAACTGGCTCAAACCGGACCAGAACATCTCAAACCGGTTTTCACCGGCTCAAACCGGTCTCATACGGGTTTTGACCAGATCAAACCAGGCCAGACCGGCTCAAAACGGTTTTGACCGGCTGAAACCGGACTCAAACCGGCCCAGACCGGTTTCAATCGGTTTTGACAGGCTCAAACCGGATCATACCGGCTCAAACCGAACCAGACCGGCTGAAACCGGTTTTGACTGGCTCAAACCGGACTAAAACATGACTGGACCGGCTCAAACCGATCAAACCAGGCCAGACCGGCTCAAACCGGTTTTGACCAGCTCAAACCGGACTCAAACGGGTTTTGACCAAATCAAACCAGGCCAGACCGGCTCAAACCAATTTTGACCGGCTCAAACTGGACTCAAACCCGACCAGACCGGCTCAAACCGGTTTTGACCGGCTCAAACAGACTCAAACCGGTTTTGACCATATTTATCCGGACCAGACCGGCTCAAAACGGTTTTGAACTGCTCAAACCGGAGTCAAACCAGGCCAGACCGGCTCAAACCGGTTTTGACCGGCTCAAACAGACTCAAACCGGACAGACCGGCTCAAACCGGTTTTGACCGGCTGAAACGGACTCAAACCGACTAGACCGCTCAAACCGGTTTTGAACGCCTCAAACTGCACTCAAACAGGAACAGACCAGCTCAAACAGTGACAGACCAGATCAAACCGGCTCAAGCCAGACCAGACCAGCTCAAACTGGCTCAAACCGGACCAGAACATCTCAAACCGGTTTTCACCAGCTCAAACCGGACTCAAACGGTTTTGACCAGATCAAACCAGGCCAGACCGGCTCAAACCGATTTTGACTGGCTCAAACCGGACTCAAACCGGACCAGACCGGCTCAAACCGTTTTGACCGGCTCAAACCAGACTCAAACCGGAACAAACAGGCTCAAACCGGACCAGACCGCTCAAACCGCTCACACCAGACCAGACCAGCTCAAACCGGCTCAAACCAGACCAGACCGCTCAAACCGTCTCATACGGGTTTTGACCAGATCAAACCAGGCCAGACCTGCTCAAACGGACTCAAACGGTTTTGACCAGATCAAACCAGGCCAGACCGGCTCAAACCAATTTTGACCGGCTCAAACCGACTCAAACAGGAACAGACCGGCTCAAACGGTTTTGACCGGCTCAAACCGACCAGACCGGCTCAAACCGAACCAGACCGGCTGAAACCGGTTTTGACCGGCTCAAACCGGACTAAAACATGACTGGACCGGCTCAAACTGCTCAAACCGGTTTTGAATGGCTCAAACCGGACCAGACCGGCTCAAACCGGACTCAAACCGGACCAGACCGGCTCAAACCGGTTTTCACCGGCTCAAACCAGACTCAAACCGGACTAGACCGGCTCAAACCGGTTTTGAACGGCTCAAACCGGACTCAAACTGGAACAGACCGGCTCAAACAGGAACAGACAGGCTCAAACCGGCTCAAACCAGACCAGACCGCTCAAACCGGCTCAAACCAGCTCAAACCGGACCAGAACATCTCAAACCGGTTTTCACCGCTCAAACCGGACTCATACGGGTTTTGACCAGATCAAACCAGGCCAGACCGGCTCAAACCGATTTTGACCGGCTCAAACCGGACTCAAACCGGCCCAGACCGGTTTCAATCGGTTTTGACAGGCTCAAACCGGACCAGACCGCTCAAACAGTAACAGACCAGCTCAAACCGGTTTTGACTGGCTCAAACTGGACTCAAACCGGACCAGACCGGCTCAAACCGGTTTTGACCAGCTCAAACCGGACCAGACCGCTCAAACCGGATCAAACCAGGCCAGACCAGCTCAAACCGGTTTTGACCGGCTCAAACCAGACTCAAACCGGTTTTGACCGCTGAAACCGGTTTTGACCAGCTCAAACTGGACTCAAACCGGTTTTGACCAGCTCAAACCGGACTCAAACCCGACCAGACCGGCTCAAACGGTTTTGACCAGCTCAAACCGACTCAAACCAGACCAGACCAGCTCAAACCGGACTCAAACAGGAACAGACCGCTCAAACCGGTTTTGACCAGCTCAAACCGGACAGACCGGCTCAAACCGTTTTGACCGGCTCAAACAGACCAGACCGGCTCAAACCGGTTTTCACCGGCTCAAACCGGTTTTGACCGGCTCAAACCAGACTCAAACCGGACCAGACCGGCTCAAACCGGTTTTGACAGCTCAAACCGGCTCAAACCGACTCAAACCGGTTTTGACAGGCTCAAACCGGACTCAAACCGGACCAGACCGCTCAAACCGGTTTTGACCATATTTATCCGGACCAGACCGGCTCAAACCGGTTTTGACCGCTCAAACCGAACCAGACCGGCTCAAACCGGTTTTGACCTGCTCAAACCGGACTCAAACCGGCTCAAACGGACCAGACCGGCTCAAACCGGACTCAAACGGTTTTGACCTGCTCAAACCGGACTCAAACCGACCAGACCGGCTCAAACCTGTTTTGACTGGCTCAAACCGGTTTTGACCGGCTCAAACCAATTTTGACCGGCTCAAACCGACCAGACCGGCTCAAACCGGTTTTGACCGGCTCAAACTGGACTCAAACCGGCTCAAACCGACTCAAACCGGACTCAAACCGGACCAGACCGCTCAAACCGCTCAAACCGATTTTGACTGGCTCAAACCGACTCAAACGGTTTTGACCAGATCAAACCAGGCCAGACCGGATCAAACCGGTTTTGACCGGCTCAAACCAGACTCAAACCGGACCAGACCAGCTCAAACCTGTTTTGACTGGCTCAAAAAGGACTCAAACCGGACCAGACCGGCTCAAACCGGTTTTGAACGGCTCAAACCGGACTCAAACAGGAACAGACCGGCTCAAACAGGAACAGACCAGCTCAAACCGGCTCACACCAGACCAGAACGGCTCTAACTGGCTCAAACCGGACCAGAACATCTCAAACCGGTTTTCACCGGCTCAAACCGTACTCATACGGGTTTTGACCAGATCAAACCAGGCCAGACCGGCTCAAACCGGTTTTGACCGGCTGAAACCGGACTCAAACCGGCCCAGACCGGTTTCAATCGGTTTTGACAGGCTCAAACCGGTTTTGACAGGCTCAAACCGGACTCAAACCGGCTCAAACCGAACCAGACCGGCTGAAACCGGTTTTGACTGGCTCAAACCGGACTAAAACATGACCGGACCGGCTCAAACCGACTCAAACCAGGCCAGACCGGCTCAAACCGGTTTTGACCAGCTCAAACCGGACTCAAACGGTTTTGACCAAATCAAACCAGGCCAGACCGGCTCAAACCAATTTTGACCGGCTCAAACTGGACTCAAACCCGACCAGACCGGCTCAAACCGGTTTTGACCGGCTCAAACAGACTCAAACCGGTTTTGACCATATTTATCCGGACCAGACCGGCTCAAACGGTTTTGACCTGCTCAAACCGGACTCAAACCAGGCCAGACCGGCTCAAACCGGTTTTGACCGGCTCAAACCGGACTCAAACCGGACCAGACCGGCTCAAACCTGTTTTGACTGGCTCAAAAAGGACTCAAACCGGAACAAACAGGCTCAAACCGGTTTTGACCGGCTGAAACCGGACTCAAACCGGACTAGACCGGCTCACACCGGTTTTGAATGGCTCAAACTGACTCAAACAGGAACAGACCGGCTCAAACAGTAACAGACCGCTCAAACCGGCTCAAGCCAGACCAGACCGGCTCAAACTGGCTCAAACCGGACCAGAACATCTCAAACCGGTTTTCACCGGCTCAAACCGTACTCATACGGGTTTTGACCAGATCAAACCAGGCCAGACCGGCTCAAACCGATTTTGACTGGCTCAAACCGGACTCAAACCGGACCAGACCGGCTCAAACCGGTTTTGAACGGCTCAAACCAGACTCAAACCGGAACAGACCGGCTCAAACAGGAACAGACAGGCTCAAACCGGCTCAAACCAGACCAGACCGGCTCAAACTGGCTCAAACCAGACCAGAACGGCTCAAACCGGTTTTCACCGGCTCAAACCAGACTCAAACCGGTTTTGACCAGATCAAACCAGGCCAGACCGGCTCAAACCAGTTTTGACCGGCTCAAACCGGACTCAAACCGGCCCAGACCGGTTTCAATCGGTTTTGACAGGCTCAAACCGGACCAGACCGGCTCAAACCGAACCAGACCGGCTGAAACCGGTTTTGACCGGCTCAAACCGGACTCAAACCGGACCAGACCGGCTCAAACCTGTTTTGACTGGCTCAAACCGGACTCAAACCGGACTAGACCGGCTCAAACCGGTTTTGAACGGCTCAAACCGGACTCAAACAGGAACAGACCGGCTCAAACAGGAACAGACCAGCTCAAACCGGCTCACACCAGACCAGAACGGCTCAAACTGGCTCAAACCGGACCAGAACATCTCAAACCGGTTTTCACCGGCTCAAACCGTACTCATACGGGTTTTGACCAGATCAAACCAGGCCAGACCGGCTCAAACCGGTTTTGACCGGCTGAAACCGGACTCAAACCGACCAGACCGCTCAAACCGACTCAAACGGTTTTGACAGGCTCAAACCGGACTCAAACCGGCTCAAACCGAACCAGACCGGCTGAAACCGGTTTTGACTGGCTCAAACCGGACTAAAACATGACTGGACCGGCTCAAACCGGATCAATCCAGGCCAGACCGGCTCAAACCGGTTTTGACCAGCTCAAACCGGACTCAAACGGTTTTGACCAGATCAAACCAGGCCAGACCGGCTCAAACCAATTTTGACCGGCTCAAACTGGACTCAAACCCGACCAGACCGGCTCAAACCGGTTTTGACCAGCTCAAACGGCTCAAACCGGTTTTGACCATATTTATCCGGACCAGACCGCTCAAACCGGTTTTGACCTGCTCAAACCGGACTCAAACCAGGCCAGACCGGCTCAAACCGGTTTTGACCGCTCAAACCGGACTCAAACCGACCAGACCGGCTCAAACCTGTTTTGACTGGCTCAAAAGGACTCAAACCGAACAAACAGGCTCAAACCGGTTTTGACCGGCTGAAACCGACTCAAACCGGACCAGACCGGCTCAAACCGGTTTTGAACGGCTCAAACTGGACTCAAACAGGAACAGACCAGCTCAAACAGGTTTTGACAGCTCAAACCGGATCAAACCAGGCCAGACCGCTCAAACCAGACCAGACCAGCTCAAACTGGACTCAAACCGGACCAGAACATCTCAAACCGGTTTTCACCGGCTCAAACCGGTCTCATACGGGTTTTGACCAGATCAAACCAGGCCAGACCGGCTCAAACCGGATCAATCCAGGCCAGACCGGCTCAAACGGCTCAAACCGGTTTTGACTGGCTCAAACCGGTTTTCACCGCTCAAACCGTCTCATACGGGTTTTGACCAGATCAAACCAGGCCAGACCGGCTCAAACAGGTTTTGAACGGCTCAAACCGGACTCAAACCAGACCAGAATGGCTCAAACCGGTTTTGACCGGCTCAAACCAGACCAGACCGGCTCAAACCGGATCAAACCAGGCCAGACCGGCTCAAACCAATTTTGACCGGCTCAAACCAGACCGGCTGAAACCGGTTTTGACCAGATCAAACCAGGCCAGACCGGCTCAAACCGGTTTTGACTGGCTCAAACCGGACTCAAACAGGAACAGACCGGCTCAAACCGGTTTTGACAGGCTCAAACCGACCAGACCGCTCAAACCGAACCAGACCGGCTGAAACCGGTTTTGACCGGCTCAAACCGACTAGACCGGCTCAAACCGGACCAGACCGGCTCAAACCGGTTTTGAACGGCTCAAACCAGACCAGAATGGCTCAAACCGGACTCAAACCCGACCAGACCGGCTCAAACCGGTTTTGACCAGCTCAAACCGACTCAAACCGGTTTTGACCAGATCAAACCAGGCCAGACCGGCTCAAACCTGTTTTGACTGGCTCAAAAGGACTCAAACCGGACTCAAACCGGACCAGACCGGCTCAAACCGGTTTTGACGGCTCAAACCGGACTCAAACAGGAACAGACCGGCTCAAACAGGAACAGACCAGCTCAAACCGGCTCACACCAGACCAGAACGGCTCAAACTGGCTCAAACCGACCAGAACATCTCAAACCGGTTTTCACCGGCTCAAACCGTACTCATACGGGTTTTGACCAGATCAAACCAGGCCAGACCGGCTCAAACCGGTTTTGACCGGCTGAAACCGGACTCAAACCGACCAGACCGGTTTCAATCGGTTTTGACAGGCTCAAACCGGACTCAAACCGACTCAAACCGGACCAGACCGGCTGAAACCGGTTTTGACTGGCTCAAACCGGACTAAAACATGACCGGACCGGCTCAAACCGGATCAATCCAGGCCAGACCGGCTCAAACCGGTTTTGACCAGCTCAAACCGGACTCAAACGGTTTTGACCAAATCAAACCAGGCCAGACCGGCTCAAACCAATTTTGACCGGCTCAAACTGGACTCAAACCCGACCAGACCGGCTCAAACCGGTTTTGACCGGCTCAAACAGACTCAAACCGGTTTTGACCATATTTATCCGGACCAGACCAGCTCAAAACGGTTTTGACCTGCTCAAACCGACTCAAACCAGGCCAGACCGGCTCAAACCGGTTTTCACCGGCTCAAACCGACTCAAACCGGACCAGACCGGCTCAAACCTGTTTTGACTGGCTCAAAAGGACTCAAACCGGAACAAACAGGCTCAAACCGGTTTTGACCGGCTGAAACGGACTCAAACCGGACTAGACCGGCTCACACCGGTTTTGAATGGCTCAAACTGGACTCAAACAGGAACAGACCAGCTCAAACCGGTTTTGACAGCTCAAACCGGATCAAACCAGGCCAGACCGCTCAAACCAGACCAGACCAGCTCAAACCGGCTCAAACTGGACCAGACCGGCTCAAACCGGTTTTCACCAGCTCAAACCGACTCATACGGGTTTTGACCAGATCAAACCAGGCCAGACCGGCTCAACCGGTTTTGACTGGCTCAAACCGGACTCAAACGGACCAGACCGGCTCAAACCGTTTTGACCGGCTCAAACCGGACTCAAACTGGAACAGACCGGCTCAAACAGGAACAGACAGGCTCAAACCGGACTCAAACCAGACCAGACCAGCTCAAACCGGCTCAAACCGGACCAGAACATCTCAAACCGGTTTTCACCGGCTCAAACCGGACTCATACGGGTTTTGACCAGATCAAACCAGGCCAGACCGGCTCAAACCAGTTTTGACCAGCTCAAACCGGACTCAAACAGGAACAGACCGGCTCAAACCGGTTTTGACAGGCTCAAACGGACCAGACCGGCTCAAACCGAACCAGACCGGCTGAAACCGGTTTTGACCGGCTCAAACCGGACTAAAACATGACCGGACCGGCTCAAACTGGCTCAAACCGGTTTTGAACGGCTCAAACCAGACCAGAATGGCTCAAACCGGACTCAAACCCGACCAGACCGGCTCAAACCGTTTTGACTGGCTCAAACCGACTCAAACCGGTTTTGACCGGCTGAAACCGGACTCAAACCAGACCAGACCGCTCAAACCGGTTTTGACCTGCTCAAACCGGACTCAAACCCGACCAGACCGGCTCAAACTGCTCAAACCGGTTTTGACCGCTCAAACCGACTCAAACCAGACCAGACCAGCTCAAACCAGACTCAAACAGGAACAGACAGGCTCAAACCGGTTTTGACCAGCTCAAACCGGACCAGACCGGCTCAAACCGGTTTTGACCGCTCAAACCGGACCAGACCGCTCAAACCGAACCAGACCGGCTCAAACCAGCTCAAACCTGACCAGACCGGCTCAAACCGGTTTTGAACGGCTCAAACCGAACCAGACCGGCTCAAACCGGTTTTGACAGGCTGAAACCGGACTCAAACCGGAACAAACAGGCTCAAACCGGTTTTGACTGGCTCAAAAGGACTCAAACCGGACTAGACCGCTCAAACCGGTTTTGAACGGCTCAAACCGGACTCAAACAGGAACAGACCGGCTCAAACAGGAACAGACCGGCTCAAACCGGTTTTGACCAGCTCAAACCGGACCAGACCGGCTCAAACCAGTTTTGACCGGCTCAAACCGACCAGACCGGCTCAAACCGACCAGACCGGCTCAAACCAGCTCAAACCTGACCAGACCGGCTCAAACCGGTTTTGAACGGCTCAAACCGAACCAGACCGGCTCAAACCGGTTTTGACAGGCTCAAACGGACTCAAACAGGAACAGACGGCTCAAACCGGTTTTGACTGGCTCAAAAGGACTCAAACCGGACTAGACCGGCTCAAACCGGTTTTGACCGGCTCAAACCGGACTCAAACAGGAACAGACCGGCTCAAACCAGTTTTGACCGGCTCAAACCAGACCAGACCGGCTCAAACCGGCTCACACCAGACCAGACCGGCTCAAACCAGTTTTGACCGGCTCAAACCGACTCAAACCGGTTTTGACCATATTTATCCGGACCAGACCAGCTCAAACGGTTTTGACCTGCTCAAACCGGACTCAAACTGGACCAGACCGGCTCAAACCGGTTTTGACCGGCTCAAATCTAATCAAACCAGACCAGACCAGCTCAAACCGGACTCAAACCGGACTAGACCGGCTCAAACCGGTTTTGACCGGCTCAAACAGGACCAGACCGGCTCAAACCAGTTTTGACCGGCTGAAACCGGACTCAAACCAGACCAGACTGGCTCAAACCAGACCAGACCGGCTCAAACCAGCTCAAACCTGACCAGACCGGCTCAAACCGGTTTTGAACGGCTCAAACCGGTTTTGACTGCTCAAACCGACCAGACCGCTCAAACCGGTTTTGACCGCTCAAACCGACTCAAACGGTTTTGACCAGATCAAACCAGGCCAGACCAGCTCAAACCGGTTTTGACCGGCTCAAACCGGACTCAAACCGAACCAGACCGGCTCAAACCTGTTTTGACTGGCTCAAACCGACTCAAACCGGACCAGACCGGCTCAAACCGGTTTTGACCGGCTCAAACCGACCAGACCAGCTCAAACCGACTCAAACCGGACTCAAACCGGTTTTGACTGGCTCAAACCAGACTCAAACCGGACCAGACCGGCTCAAACCGGTTTTGACTGGCTCAAACCGGTTTTGACTGGCTCAAACCGCTCACACCAGACCAGACCGGCTCAAACAGGTTTTGAACGGCTCAAACCAGACTCAAACCGGTTTTGACCAGATCAAACCAGGCCAGACCGCTCAAACCGATTTTGACCGGCTCAAACCGACTCAAACCGGACCAGACCGGCTCAAACCTGTTTTGACTGGCTCAAACCGACTCAAACCGGACCAGACCAGCTCAAAACGGTTTTGACCGCTCAAACCGACCAGACCAGCTCAAACCGACTCAAACCGGACTCAAACCGGTTTTGACCGGCTCAAACCGGATCAAACAGCACCAGAACGGCTCTTAGACTGGCTCAAACCGGTTTTGACCGGCTCAAACAGTAACAGACCAGCTCAAACCGGCTCAAACAGGTTTTGAACGGCTCAAACCGGACTCAAACGGGTTTTGACCAGATCAAACCAGGCCAGACCGCTCAAACCGATTTTGACCGGCTCAAACCGACTCAAACCGGACCAGACCGGCTCAAACCTGTTTTGACTGGCTCAAACCGACTCAAACCGGACCAGACCAGCTCAAAACGGTTTTGACCGGCTCAAACTGGCTCAAACCGACCAGACCGGCTCAAACGGACTCAAACCGGTTTTGACCGGCTCAAACCGGATCAAACAGCACCAGAACGGCTCTTAGACTGGCTCAAACCGGTTTTGACAGCTCAAACCGGACCAGACCGGGTCTACCAGGTTTTGAACGGCTCAAACCAGACTCAAACCGGTTTTGACCAGATCAAACCAGGCCAGACCGCTCAAACCGATTTTGACCGGCTCAAACCGGACTCAAACCGGACCAGACCGGCTCAAACCTGTTTTGACTGGCTCAAACCGACTCAAACCGGACCAGACCAGCTCAAACCGGTTTTGACCGGCTCAAACTGGCTCAAACCGACCAGACCGGCTCAAACGGACTCAAACCGGTTTTGACCGGCTCAAACCGGATCAAACCAGGCCAGACCAGCTCAAAACGGTTTTGACCGGCTCAAACCGGTTTTGACCGGCTCAAACAGTAACAGACCAGCTCAAACCGGCTCAAACAGGTTTTGAACGGCTCAAACCGGACTCAAACCAGACCAGAATGGCTCAAACCGGTTTTGAACTGGCTCAAACCAGACCAGACTGGCTCAAACCGGATCAAACCGGACCAGACCGGCTCAAACCAGTTTTGACCGGCTCAAACAGTAACAGACCGGCTCAAACTGGTTTTGACCAGATCAAACCAGGCCAGACCGGCTCAAACCGGTTTTGACTGGCTCAAACCGGACTCAAACAGGAACAGACCGGCTCAAACCGGTTTTGACAGGCTCAAACTGGACCAGACCGGCTCAAACCGAACCAGACCGGCTGAAACCGGTTTTGACCGGCTCAAACCGACTCAAACCGGACCAGACCGGCTCAAACCGATTTTGACCGGCTCAAACCAGACCAGAATGGCTCAAACCGGATCAAACCGACCAGACCGGCTCAAACCGGTTTTGACTGGCTCAAACCGACTCAAACCGGTTTTGACCGGCTGAAACCGGACTCAAACCAGGCCAGACCTCTCCAATCGATTTTGACTGGCTCAAACCGGACTCAAACCGACCAGACCGGCTCAAACCGGTTTTGACCGGCTCAAATCTAATCAAACCAGACCAGACCAGCTCAAACCTGATCAAACAGCAGCAGACCGGCTCAAACCGGTTTTGACCCGCTCAAACCGGACGAGACGGGCTCAAACCGGTTTTGACCGGCTCAAACCGACCAGACCGCTCAAACCGGCTCAAACCGACCAGACCGCTCAAACCAGACTCAAACCGGACCAGACCGGCTCAAACCGACCAGACCGGCTCAAACCAGCTCAAACCTGACCAGACCGGCTCAAACCGGTTTTAAACGGTTCAAACCGAACCAGACCGACTCAAACCGGTTTTGACAGGCTGAAACCGGACTCAAACCGGACCAGACCAGCTCAAACCTGTTTTGACTGGCTCAAAATGACTCAAACCGGACTAGACCGGCTCAAACCGGTTTTGAATGGCTCAAACCGGACTCAAACAGGAATAGACCGGCTCAAACAGTAACAGACCGGCTCAAACCGGTTTTCACTGGCTCAAACCAGACCAGATCGGCTCAAACCGGTTCAAACCCGACCAGACCGGCTCAAACCGGTTTTGACCGGCTCAAACCGACTCAAACCGGGTTTGACCGTATTTAACTGGACCAGACCGGCTCAAAACGGTTTTGACCTGCTCAAACCGGACTCAAACCAGACCAGATCGGCTCAAACCGGTTTTGACCGACTCAAATCTAATCAAACCGGACCAGACCAGCTCAAACGGGATCCATCCGCAGCAGACTGGCTCAAACCGGTTTTGACCGGGTCAAACAGGACGAGACGGGCTCAAACCAGTTTTGACCAGCTGAAACCCGACCAGACCATCTCTAACCAGACCAGACCGGCTCAAACCAGCTCAAACCTGACCAGACCGGCTCAAACAGGTTTTGAACGGTTCAAACTGATCCGGACCTACTCAAACCGGTTTTGACCGGCTCAAACCGGACTCAAACGGGTTTTGACCAGATCAAACCAGGCCAGACCAGGTCAAACCGATTTTGACTGGCTCAAACCGGACTCAAACCGTACCAGACCGGCTCAAACCTGTTTTGACTGCCTCAAACCCGACTCAAACCGACCAGACCAGCTCAAACCGGCTCAAACCGGTTTTGACCGGCTCAAACAGGAACAGACCAGCTCAAACCGACTCAAACCGGACTCAAACCGGTTTTGACTGGCTCAAACCAGACTCAAACCGGACCAGACCGGCTCAAACGGTTTTGACCTGCTCAAACCGGTTTTGAACGGCTCAAACCGGATCAAACCGACCAGACCGCTCAAACCGGTTTTGACCGCTCAAACCGACTCAAACGGGTTTTGACCAGATCAAACCAGGCCAGACCGGCTCAAACCGATTTTGACCGGCTCAAACCGGACTCAAACCGTACCAGACCGGCTCAAACCTGTTTTGACTGGCTCAAACCGACTCAAACCGGACCAGACCGGCTCAAACTGGTTTTGACCGGCTCAAACTGCTCAAACCGGACCAGACCAGCTCAAACGGACTCAAACGGGTTTTGACCAGCTCAAACCGGATCAAACAGCACCAGAACGGCTCAAACCGGTTTTGACTGGCTCAAACCGGTTTTAACCGTCTCATTACGGACCAGACCGGGTCTACCAGGTTTTGAACGGCTCAAACCGACTCAAACCGGACCAGATCGGCTCAAACCGGTTTTGAACTGGCTCAAACCGACTCAAACAGGAAGAGACCGGCTAAAACCGGCTCAAGCCACACCAGACCGGCTCAAACCGGCTCAAACCGACCAGAACATCTCAAACCGGTTTTCACCGGCTCAAACCGGTCTCATAGGGGTTTTGACCAGATCAAACCAGGCCAGACCGGCTCAAACCGATTTTGACCGGCTCAAACCGGACTCAAACCGTACCAGACCGGCTCAAACCTGTTTTGACTGGCTCAAACCCAACTCAAACTGGACCAGACCGGCTCAAAATGGTTTTGACCGGCTCAAACTGGCTCAAACCGACCAGACCAGCTCAAACCGGACTCAAACGGGTTTTGACCAGCTCAAACGGACTCAAACAGGAACAGACCGGCTCAAACGGTTTTGACTGTCTCAAACCGGTTTTAACCATCTCATTACGGACCAGACCGGGTCTACCAGGTTTTGAACGGCTCAAACCGGACTCAAACCGTACCAGAACGACTAAAACCGGTTTGAACTGGCTCAAACCGGACTCAAACAGGAAGAGACCGGCTAAAACCGGCTCAAGCCACACCAGACTGGCACAAACCGGCTCAAACCGGACCAGAACATCTCAAACCGGTTTTCACCAGCTCAATCCGGACTCATACGTGTTTTGACCGGATCAAACCAGGCCAGACCGGCTCAAACCGGTTTGGACCGGCTCAAACCGGACTCAAACCGGCCCAGACCTGTTCTAACCGGTTTTGACAGGCTCAAACCGGACCAGACCTGCTCCAAACGAACCAGACCAGCTGAAACCGGTTTTCACCGGCTCAAACCGGACTAAAACCGGACCGGACTGGCTCAAACCGGTTTTGAACGGCTCAAACCAGACCAGACCGGCTCAAACCTGTTTTGACTGGCTCAAACTGGACTCAAACCGGACCAGACTGGCTCAAACCGGTTTAGACTGGCTCAAACCAGAATCAAACGGGTTTTGACCAGATCAAACCAGGCCAGACCGGCTCAAACCGGTTTTGACCGGCTCAAAAAGGACTCAAACCGGACCAGACCGGCTCAAACCGGTTTTGAACGGCTCAAACCGGACTCAAACAGGAACAGACCGGCTCAAGCAGGAACAGACCAGCTCAAACCGGCTCACACCAGACCAAAATGGCTCAAACTGGCTCAAACTGGACCAGAACATCTCAAACCGGTTTTCACCGGCTCAAACCAGTCTCATACGGGTTTTGACCAGATCAAACCAGGCCAGACCGGCTCAAACCGGTTTTGACTGGCTGAAACCGGACTCAAACCGGCCCAGACCGGTTTCAATCGGTTTTGACAGGCTCAAACTGGATCATACCGGCTCAAACCGAACCAGACCGGCTGAAACCGGTTTTGACTGGCTCAAACCGGACTAAAACATGACCGGACCGGCTCAAACCGGATCAATCCAGGCCCCACCGGCTCAAACCGGTTTTGACCAGCTCAAACCGCTCAAACCGGTTTTGACCAAATCAAACCAGGCCAGACCGGCTCAAACCAATTTTGACCGCTCAAACTGGACTCAAACCGACCAGACCGGCTCAAACCGGTTTTGACCGCTCAAACAGACTCAAACTGGTTTTGACCATATTTATCCGGACCAGACCGGCTCAAAATGGTTTTGACCTGCTCAAACCGGACTCAAACCAGGCCAGACTGGCTCAAACCGGTTTTGACTGGCTCAAAAATGACTCAAACCGGACCAGACCGGCTCAAACCGGTTTTGAACGCCTCAAACCGGACTCAAACCAGGACAGACCGGCTCAAACCGGTTTTGACCGGCTCAAACCGGACTCAAACCGGACCAGACCGGCTCAAACCTGTTTTGACTGGCTCAAAAGGACTCAAACCGAACCAGACCGGCTCAAACCGGTTTTGACTGGCTGAAACCGGACTCAAACCGACCAGACCAGCTCAAACCGGCTCAAACCAGACTCAAACCGGACCAGACCAGCTCAAACCGGCTCAAACCGGTTTTGACCAGCTCAAACCGGTTTTCACCGGCTCAAACCAGACCAGACTGGCTCAAACCAGACCAGACCAGCTCAAACCGGTTTTGACTGGCTGAAACCGGTTTTGAACGGCTCAAACCAGACCAGACCGGCTCAAACCAGACCAGACCAGCTCAAACCGGTTTTGACCAGCTCAAACCAGACCAGACGGCTCAAACCGGTTTTGACCAGCTCAAACCGGTTTTGAACGGCTCAAACCGATTTTGACCGGCTCAAACCGGTTTTGAACAGCTCAAACCGGACCAGACCGGCTCAAACCGCTCAAACCGATCAATCCAGGCCAGACCGGCTCAAACCTGTTTTGACTGGCTCAAACCAGACCAGACCGGCTCTAACCCGACCAGACCGGCTTAAACCAGCTAAAACCTTACCTGACTGGCTCAAACCGGTTTTGAACGGCTCAAACCGAACCAGACCGGCTCAAACTGCTCAAACCGGTTTTGACAGGCTGAAAGCGGACTCACACCGGACCAGACCGGCTCAAACCTGTTTTGACTGGCTCAAAAGGACTCAAACCGGACTAGACCGGCTCAAACCGGTTCAAACCGACCAGACTGGCTCAAACCGGTTTTGACCGCTCAAACTGGACTCAAACCGAACCAGACCGGCTCAAACGGACTCAAACCGGACCAGACCAGCACATACTGGCTCAAACCGAGTCAAACCGAACCAGACCTGCCCAGACAGGCTAAAACCGGGCCAGACCGGCTCAAACCTGTTTTGACCGGCACAAACCAGACCAGACCGGCTCAAACCAGACCAGACTGGCTCAAACCGGTTGTGACCAGCTCAAACCAGAAGAGACCGGCTCAAACCGGTTTTGACCAACCTGAGCCGGTTTTGACCGGCTCAAACCAGACCAGACCGGCTCAAACCAGACCAGACCGGCTCAAACTGGTTGTGACCGGCTCAAACCAGACCAGACTGGCTCAAACCGGTTTTGACCGGCTGAAACCGGACTCAAACCAGACCAGACCGGCTCAAACCGGATCAAACCGGTTTTCACCAGCTCAAACCGGACCAGACCAGCTCAAACCGGACCAGACCGGCTCAAACCAGACTCAAACCGGACCAGACCGGCTCAAACCGGTCTCATACGGGTTTTGACCGGCTCAAACCAGACCAGACCAGCTCAAACCGATTTTGACTGGCTCAAACCGGTTTTGACCTGCTCAAACCGACTCAAACCAGACCGGCTCAAACCGTTTTGACTGGCTGAAACCGACTCAAACCGGACCAGACGGCTCAAACCAGACCGACTCAAACCGGACCAGACCGGCTCAAACCTGTTTTGACTGGCTCAAACCAGACCAGACCGGCTCAAACCGGTTTTGACCGCTCAAACCAGACCAGACCGGCTCAAACCGGATCAAACCAGGCCAGACAGGCTCAAACCGACCAGACCGGCTCAAACCAGCTCAAACCTGTTTTGACTGGCTCAAACCAGACCAGAATGGCTCAAACCGGTTTTCACCGGCTCAAACCAGACCAGACTGGCTCAAACCGGTTTTGACCAGCTCAAACGGACTCAAACCGGACCAGACCAGCTCAAACCGGACTCAAACCAGACCAGACCGGCTCAAACCGGTTTTGACCTGCTCAAACCAGACCAGACCGCTCAAACCGGTTTTGACTGGCTCAAACCGGTTTTGACCGGCTGAAACCGGACTCAAACAGGAACAGACCGCTCAAACCAGACCAGAACGGCTCAAACCGGTTTTCACCAGCTCAAACCAGACCAGAATGGCTCAAACCGGTTTTGACCAGCTCAAACTGGACCAGACCGGCTCAAACCGGTTTTGAATGGCTCAAACCAGACCAGACTGGCTCAAACCGGTTTTGACCGCTCAAACCGGCTCAAACCAGTTTTGACCGGCTCAAACCAGACCAGACCGGCTCAAACCAGACCAGACCGGCTCAAACTGGTTTTGACCGGCTCAAACCAGACCAGACTGGCTCAAACCGGTTTTGACCGGCTCAAACCGTTTTGACTGGCTCAAACCAGACCAGACCAGCTCAAACCGATTTTGACTGGCTCAAACCGGTTTTGACCTGCTCAAACCGACTCAAACCAGACCGGCTCAAACCGGTTTTGACCGGCTGAAACCGACTCAAACCGGACCAGACGGCTCAAACCGACCAGACCGGCTCAAACCGGACCAGACCGCTCAAACCTGTTTTGACTGGCTCAAACCAGACCAGACCGCTCAAACCGGTTTTGACGGCTCAAACCAGACCAGACCGGCTCAAACCGGATCAAACCAGGCCAGACAGGCTCAAACCGACCAGACCGGCTCAAACCAGCTCAAACCTGTTTTGACTGGCTCAAACCAGACCAGAATGGCTCAAACCGGTTTTCACCGGCTCAAACCAGACCAGACTGGCTCAAACCGGTTTTGACCAGCTCAAACGGACTCAAACCGACCAGACCGGCTCAAACCGGATCAAACCAGGCCAGACCGGCTCAAACCGGTTTTGACCTGCTCAAACCAGACCAGACCGGCTGAAACCGGTTTTGACTGGCTCAAACCGGTTTTGACCGGCTGAAACCGGACTCAAACAGGAACAGACCGGCTCAAACCAGACCAGACGGCTCAAACCGGTTTTGACCAGCTCAAACCAGACCAGACCGGCTCAAACAGGAACAGACCGCTCAAACCGACTCAAACCGGACTCAAACCGGTTTTGACTGGCTCAAACCAGACCAGACTGGCTCAAACCGGTTTTGACCGGCTGAAACCGGTTTTGACCGCTCAAACCAGACCAGACCAGCTCAAACCAGACCAGACCGGCTCAAACCGATTTTGACTGGCTCAAACCGGTTTTGACCGGATCAAACCAGGCCAGACCAGCTCAAACCAGACCAGCTGAAACCGGACTCAAACCGACCAGACCGGCTCAAACGGACTCAAACCAGGCCAGACAGGCTCAAACCGGTTTTGACTGGCTCAAACCAGACCAGACCGGCTCAAACCGGTTTTGACCTGCTCAAACCGGACTCAAACCGGACTAGACCGGCTCAAACAGACTCAAACCGGTTTTCACCGGCTCAAACCAGACCAGAACGGCTCAAACCAGACCAGAATGGCTCAAACCGGTTTTGACCGGCTCAAACTGGTTTTGACCAGACTCAAACCAGACCAGACCGGCTCAAACCAGACCAGACCGCTCAAACCGACTCAAACCGGACCAGACCAGCTCAAACCAGACCAGACCAGCTCAAACGGTTTTGACCAGCTCAAACGGACTCAAACCGACCAGACCGGCTCAAACCAGACCAGACCGCTCAAACCGGTTTTGACCGGCTCAAACCAGACCAGACCGGCTCAAACCAGACCAGACTGGCTCAAACTGGTTTTGACCAGCTCAAACCAGACCAGACCGGCTCAAACCGGTTTTGACCGGCTGAAACCGGACTCAAACCAGACCAGACCGGCTCAAACCGACTCAAACCGGACCAGACCGCTCAAACCAGACCAGACTGGCTCAAACCGGATCAAACCAGGCCAGACCAGCTCAAACCGGACCAGACCGGCTCAAACCAGACCAGACCGCTCAAACCGGTTTTGACCAGATCAAACCAGGCCAGACCGGCTCAAACGGTTTTGACCGGCTCAAACGGTTTTGACCGGCTCAAACCAGACCAGACCGCTCAAACCGACCAGACCAGCTCAAACCGGTTTTGAACGGCTCAAACCGGTTTTGACCGCTCAAACCAGACCAGACCGCTCAAACCGGTTTTGACCGCTCAAACCGGTTTTGACAGGCTCAAACCGGTTTTGACCGGCTCAAACCAGACCAGACCGGCTCAAACTGGCTCAAACGGACTCAAACCGACCAGACCGGCTCAAACCGGCCAGACCGGCTCAAACTGGACTCAAACCGGTTTTGACTGGCTCAAACCAGACCAGACCGGCTCAAACCAGTTTTGACCGGCTCAAACCTGTTTTGACTGCTCAAACCGGACTCAAACCAGACCAGACTGGCTCAAACCGGTTTTGACCGGCTCAAACAGACTCAAACCGGACCAGACCGCTCAAACCGGCTCAAACCGGATCAAACCAGGCCAGACCGCTCAAACCAATTTTGACCGGCTCAAACGGACTCAAACAGACCAGACCGGCTCAAACCGGATCAAACCAGGCCAGACCGCTCAAACCAGACCAGAACGGCTCAAACCGGTTTTGACCAGCTCAAACCGGTTTTCACCGGCTCAAACAGACTCAAACCGGACTCAAACCAGGCCAGACTGGCTCAAACCTGTTTTGACCGGCTCAAACCAGACCAGACTGGCTCAAACGGTTTTGACCAGCTCAAACGGTTTTGACTGGCTCAAACGGACCAGACCGCTCAAACCGACTCATACGGGTTTTGACTGGCTCAAACCGTTTTGACCGGCTCAAACCAGACCAGACCGGCTGAAACCGGTTTTGACTGGCTCAAACCGGTTTTGACCGGCTGAAACCGGACTCAAACCGACTCAAACCAGACCAGACCAGCTCAAACCGGCTCAAACCGGACCAGAACATCTCAAACCGGTTTTCACCGGCTCAAACCGTACTCATACGGGTTTTGACTGGATCAAACCAGGCCAGACCGGCTCAAACCAGTTTTGACCGGCTCAAACCGGACTCAAACCGGACCAGATCAGCTCAAACGGTTTTGACTGGCTCAAAAGGACTCAAACCGAACAAACAGGCTCAAACCGGTTTTGACCGGCTGAAACCGGTTTTGACAGCTCAAACCGGACCAGACCAGCTCAAACCAGACCAGACCGGCTCAAACCGGTTTTGACCGGCTCAAACCGGTTTTGACTGGCTCAAACCAGACCAGACCAGACCAGACCAGCTGAAACCGGACTCAAACCGGACAGACCGGCTCAAACCAGCTCAAACCGCTCAAACCGGTTTTCACCGGCTCAAACCAGACCAGACGGCTCAAACCGGTTTTGACTGGCTCAAACAGACCAGACCGGCTCAAACCGGTTTTGACCGCTCAAACGGTTTTGACCAGACTCAAACCAGACCAGAATGGCTCAAACCGGTTTTGACTGGCTCAAACCGACCAGACCGGCTCAAACCAGACCAGACCGGCTCAAACCGACTAGACCGGCTCAAACTGGACTCAAACCGACCAGACCAGCTCAAACCGCTCAAACCAGACTCAAACCGAACCAGACCGGCTCAAACAGACTCAAACCGGCCCAGACCGGCTCAAACCGGTTTTGACCGGCTCAAACCAGACCAGACGGCTCAAACCGACTAGACCGGCTCAAACGGACTCAAACCGGTTTTGACCAGCTCAAACCGCTCAAACCAGACCAGACCGCTCAAACCGGTTTTGACTGGCTCAAACAGACCAGACCAGACCGGCTCAAACCGACTAGACCGGCTCAAACCTGTTTTGACTGGCTCAAACCAGACCAGACCAGCTCAAACCGGCTCAAACCAGACCAGACCAGACCGGCTCAAACCGGACAGACCGGCTCAAACCGGTTTTGACCTGCTCAAACCAGACCAGACCGCTCAAACCGGTTTTGACTGGCTCAAACGGTTTTGACAGGCTCAAACCGACTCAAACCGGACTCAAACAGACCAGACCAGCTCAAACCAGACTCAAACAGGAACAGACCGCTCAAACCGCTCAAACCGCTCACACCAGACCAGAACGGCTCAAACCGGTTTTGACGGCTCAAACCAGACCAGACCGGCTCAAACCGGTTTTGACCGCTCAAACCTGTTTTGACTGGCTCAAACTGGACTCAAACCAGACCAGACCAGCTCAAACCAGACTCAAACCGGACTCAAACCGGCTCAAACCGGTTTTGACCAGCTCAAACCGGACTCAAACAGAACAGACCGGCTCAAACAGGAACAGACGGCTCAAACCGGCTCAAACCAGACCAGACTGGCTCAAACCGGCTCAAACGGACCAGAACATCTCAAACCGGTTTTCACCGGCTCAAACCGGACTCAAACGGTTTTGACCAGATCAAACCAGGCCAGACCGGCTCAAACCAATTTTGACCGGCTCAAACCGGACTCAAACCGGACCAGACCGGCTCAAACGGTTTTGACCGGCTCAAACAGACCAGACCAGCTCAAACCGGCTCAAACCGCTCAAACCGCTCAAACCGGTTTTGACGGCTCAAACCAGACCAGAACATCTCAAACCGGTTTTCACCGGCTCAAACCGGTCTCATACGGGTTTTGACCAGATCAAACCAGGCCAGACCGGCTCAAACCGGTTTTGACCGCTCAAACAGACTCAAACCGGACAGACCGGCTCAAACGGTTTTGACAGGCTCAAACCGGACAGACCGGCTCAAACGGACCAGACCGGCTGAAACCGGTTTTGACCAGCTCAAACCGGACTCAAACAGACAGACCGGCTCAAACCGGCTCAAACCAGACCAGACCAGCTCAAACCGGTTTTGACCGCTCAAACCGGACTCAAACCGGACCAGACCGGCTCAAACCGGTTTTGACTGGCTCAAACCGACTCAAACGGACCAGACCGCTCAAACCGGTTTTGACCGGCTCAAACGGACTCAAACCAGGCCAGACCGGCTCAAACCGGTTTTGACCGCTCAAACCGGACTCAAACCGGCTCAAACCAGACCGGCTCAAACAGGAACAGACAGGCTCAAACCGGATCAAACCAGGCCAGACGGCTCAAACCGACCAGACCGCTCAAACCGACCAGAACATCTCAAACGGTTTCACCGGCTCAAACCGGACTCAAACCGGTTTTGACCAGCTCAAACCAGACCAGACCGGCTCAAACCGGTTTTGACCGGCTCAAACCGGACTCAAACCGCCCAGACCGGCTCAAACCGGTTTTGACAGGCTCAAACCGGACCAGACGGCTCAAACCAGACCAGACCAGCTCAAACCGGTTTTGACCGCTCAAACCGGACTCAAACCGGACTCAAACGGTTTTGACTGGCTCAAACCGGACTCAAACAGGAACAGACCAGCTCAAACCGGACCAGACCAGCTCAAACCGGATCAAACCAGGCCAGACCGGCTCAAACCGGTTTTGACCGGCTCAAACCGGACTCAAACGGGTTGTGACCAGATCAAACCAGGCCAGACCAGCTCAAACCGGTTTTGACCGGCTCAAACTGGACTCAAACCGGACCAGACCGGCTCAAACCGGTTTTGACGGCTCAAACCAGACTCAAACCGGTTTTGACCGTATTTATCCGGACCAGACCAGCTCAAACGGTTTTGACCTGCTCAAACCGGACTCAAACCAGGCCAGACCGGCTCAAACCGGTTTTGACGGCTCAAACCGGACCAGACCGGCTCAAACCTGTTTTGACTGGCTCAAAAAGGACTCAAACCGGAACAGACAGGCTCAAACCGGTTTTGACCGGCTGAAACCGGACTCAAACCGGACTAGACCGCCTCAAACCGGTTTTGAAGGGCTCAAACTGGACTCAAACAGGAACAGACCGGCTCAAACAGTAACAGACCGGCTCAAACCGGCTCAAGCCAGACCAGACCGGCTCAAACTGGACTCAAACCGACCAGAACATCTCAAACGGTTTTGACCAGCTCAAACCGTACTCATACGGGTTTTGACCGGATCAAACCCGGCCAGACCGGCTCAAACCGGTTTTGACTGGCTCAAACCGGACTCAAACCGGACCAGACGGGCTCAAACCGGTTTTGACAGCTCAAACGGACTCAAACCGGACTCAAACCAGACCAGACCGGCTCAAACAGGAACAGACCAGCTCAAACCGGCTCACACCAGACCAGACCAGACGGCTCAAACCGCTCAAACCGGACCAGAACATCTCAAACCGGTTTTGACCGGCTCAAACCGGTCTCATACGGGTTTTGACCAGATCAAACCAGGCCAGACCGGCTCAAACCGGTTTTGACTGCTCAAACCAGACCAGACCAGACCGCTCAAACCGGTTTTGACCGCTCAAACCGACCAGACCAGCTCAAACCGGCTCAAACCGGCTCAAACCGAACCAGACCGCTCAAACCGACCAGAACATCTCAAACCGGTTTTGACCGCTCAAACCAGACCAGACCGCTCAAACTGGCTCAAACCAGACCAGACCGCTCAAACCGGTTTTGACGGCTCAAACTGGACTCAAACCGACCAGACCGGCTCAAACCGGTTTTCACCAGCTCAAACCGGTTTTGACCTGCTCAAACCAGACTCAAACCGGACCAGACCAGCTCAAACCGGCTCAAACCGGTTTTGACTGGCTCAAACAGACTCAAACCGGACTCAAACGGTTTTGACCGCTCAAACAGACCAGACCGCTCAAACCAGACCAGACTGGCTCAAACCGGTTTTGACAGCTCAAACCGGCTCAAACCGGTTTTGACCGGCTCAAACAGGTTTTGACTGGCTGAAACCGGACTCAAACCGACTCAAACCGGACCAGACCGGCTCAAACCGGATCAAACCGGACCAGACCGCTCAAACCGACTCAAACCAGGCCAGACCTCAAACCGGTTTTGACCGGCTCAAACAGGAACAGACCGGCTCAAACCGGTTTTCACCGGCTCAAACCGGTTTTGACCAGCTCAAACCAGTTTTGACCGGCTGAAACCGGACTCAAACCGGCTCAAACCAGACCAGACCGCTCAAACCGGATCAAACCAGACCAGAATGGCTCAAACCGGACCAGACCGGCTCAAACCAGACCAGAACGGCTCAAACCGGACCAGAACATCTCAAACCGGTTTTGACCGGCTCAAACCTGACCAGACCGGCTCAAACCGGTTTTGACCGCTCAAACCAGACCAGACCGGTTCAAACCGGTTTTGACTGGCTCAAACCGGTTTTGACTGGCTGAAACCGGTTTTGACCGGCTCAAACCGCTCAAACCAGACTCAAACCGGACTCAAACCGGTTTTCACCAGCTCAAACCGGTTTTGACCTGCTCAAACCGGATCAAACCGGACCAGACCGGCTCAAACAGACTCAAACCGGTTTTGACTGGCTCAAACAGACCAGACCAGCTCAAACGGTTTTGACCGGCTCAAACCGCTCACACCAGACCAGACCAGCTCAAACCAGACCAGAACGGCTCAAACCGGTTTTGACCGGCTCAAACCGGTTTTGACCAGCTCAAACCAGACCAGAACGGCTCAAACCGGACCAGACCGGCTCAAACCGGATCAAACCGGACCAGACCAGCTCAAACCAGACTCAAACCGGTTTTGACCGGCTCAAACCGAACCAGACCGGCTCAAACAGACTCAAACCGGACCAGACCGGCTCAAACAGGTTTTGACCAGCTCAAACCAGACCAGACCGGCTCAAACCAGACCAGACCGGCTCAAACCGTTTTGACTGGCTCAAACCAGACCAGACCAGCTCAAACCGGTTTTGACCAGCTCAAACCGGACTAAAACCAGACCAGACCGGCTCAAACCGGATCAAACCGGACCAGACCGCTCAAACCAGACCAGACTGGCTCAAACCGGATCAAACCGGACCAGACCGGCTCAAACCGGCTCAAACCGGACTCAAACCGGTTTTGACCAGCTCAAACCAGACCAGACTGGCTCAAACCGGTTTTGACCGGCTCAAACGGTTTTGACCGGCTCAAACCAGACCAGACTGGCTCAAACCAGACCAGACCAGCTCAAACCGGTTTTGACCGGCTCAAACCGGTTTTGACCTGCTCAAACCAGACCAGACCGGCTGAAACCGGTTTTGACCGCTCAAACCGGTTTTGACCGGCTCAAACCGGACTCAAACCAGACCAGACTGGCTCAAACTGGCTCAAACCGGATCAAACCGGACCAGACCGGCTCAAACCAGACCGGCTCAAACTGGACTCAAACCGGTTTTGACCGGCTCAAACCAGACCAGACTGGCTCAAACCGGTTTTGACCGGCTGAAACCGGTTTTGACTGGCTCAAACCAGACCAGACCAGCTCAAACCAGACCAGACCGGCTCAAACCGGTTTTGACCTGCTCAAACCGGTTTTGACCGGCTCAAACTGGACCAGACCGGCTCAAACCGGCTCAAACCTGTTTTGACTGGCTCAAACCAGACCAGACCGGCTCAAACTGGTTTTGACCGGCTCAAACCTGTTTTGACTGGCTCAAACCAGACCAGACCGGCTCAAACCAGACCAGACCGGCTCAAACCGGTTTTGACCGGCTCAAACCGGTTTTGACCAGCTCAAACCAGACCAGACCGGCTGAAACCGGTTTTGACAGGCTCAAACCGGTTTTGACCGGCTGAAACCGGTTTTGACCGCTCAAACCGACTCAAACCAGACCAGACCAGCTCAAACCAGACTCAAACCGGACCAGACCGGCTCAAACTGCTCAAACCGGACCAGACCGGCTGAAACCGGTTTTGACCGGCTCAAACCAGACCAGACTGGCTCAAACCGGTTTTGACCGGCTGAAACCGGTTTTGACTGGCTCAAACCAGACCAGACCAGCTCAAACCAGACCAGACCGCTCAAACCGGTTTTGACCTGCTCAAACCGGATCAAACCGGACCAGACCGGCTCAAACTGGCTCAAACCTGTTTTGACTGGCTCAAACCAGACCAGACCGCTCAAACCGGTTTTGACCAGCTCAAACCTGTTTTGACCGGCTCAAACCAGACCAGACCGCTCAAACCAGACCAGACCGCTCAAACCGGTTTTGACCGCTCAAACCGGTTTTGACCTGCTCAAACCACACCAGACCGGCTGAAACCGGTTTTGACAGGCTCAAACCGGTTTTGACCGGCTGAAACCGGTTTTGACTGCTCAAACCGACTCAAACCAGACCAGACCAGCTCAAACCGCTCAAACCGCTCAAACCAGACCAGACCGCTCAAACCAGACCAGACTGGCTCAAACTGGACTCAAACCGGTTTTGAATGGCTCAAACCAGACCAGACTGGCTCAAACCTGTTTTGACTGGCTCAAACCGGTTTTGACCGGCTCAAACCAGACCAGACCGCTCAAACCAGACCAGACTGGCTCAAACTGGACCAGACCGGCTGAAACCGGTTTTGACCGGCTCAAACCGGTTTTGACTGGCTGAAACCGACTCAAACCGGACCAGACCGGCTCAAACCGGCTCAAACCGGATCAAACCGGACCAGACCAGCTCAAACCGACTAGACCGGCTCAAACCGACTAGACCGCTCAAACCGGTTTTGACCGGATCAAACCAGGCCAGACCGGCTCAAACCGGTTTTGACGGCTCAAACCGGTTTTGACCGGCTCAAACCAGACCAGACCAGCTCAAACCAGACCAGACCGGCTCAAACCGGTTTTGACTGGCTCAAACCGGTTTTGACCGGATCAAACCGGACCAGACCAGCTCAAACCAGACTCAAACCGGACTCAAACCAGACCAGACCGGCTCAAACCGCTCAAACCGGATCAAACCAGGCCAGACTGGCTCAAACCAGACCAGACGGCTCAAACCAGACCAGACCGGCTCAAACCGGTTTTGACCGGCTCAAACCAGACCAGACCGGCTCAAACCGGTTTTGACTGGCTCAAACCGGTTTTGACCGGCTCAAACCGACTCAAACCAGACCAGACGGCTCAAACCGGTTTTCACCAGCTCAAACCGGTTTTGACCTGATTAGACCGGATCAAACCGGACCAGACCGGCTCAAACAGACTCAAACCGGTTTTGACTGGCTCAAACCAGACCAGACCGGCTCAAACCGGTTTTGACCGGCTCAAACCGGTTTTGACCGGCTCAAACCAGACCAGACTGGCTCAAACCAGACCAGACCGGCTCAAACCAGTTTTGACCAGCTCAAACCGGTTTTCACCGGCTCAAACCAGACCAGACCGGCTCAAACCGACCAGACCGGCTCAAACGGTTTTGACCAGCTCAAACCAGACTCAAACCGGTTTTGACCGGCTCAAACCGGTTTTGACTGGCTGAAACGGACTCAAACCGAACCAGACCGGCTCAAACCGGCTCAAACCGGACTCAAACGGACCAGACCGGCTCAAACTGCCTCAAACCGGACTAGACCGCTCAAACGGTTTTGACCGGCTCAAACAGACCAGACCGGCTCAAACCGGTTTTCACCGGCTCAAACCGGTTTTGACCAGCTCAAACGGTTTTGACCGGCTGAAACCAGACCAGACCGGCTCAAACCAGACCAGACCGGCTCAAACCGGTTTTGACCTGCTCAAACCACACCAGACCGGCTGAAACCGGTTTTGACCGGCTCAGACTGGCTCAAACCAGACCAGACTGGCTCAAACTGACTCAAACCGGACCAGACTGGCTCAAACCAGACCAGACCGCTCAAACCGGACTCAAACAGGAACAGACCGCTCAAACCGCTTTTGACCGGCTCAAACCTGACCAGACCGGCTCAAACCGGTTTTGACCGGCTCAAACCAGACCAGACCGGTTCAAACCGGTTTTGACTGGCTCAATCCGGTTTTGACTGGCTGAAACCGGTTTTGACCGGCTCAAACCACTCCAGACTGACTAAAACCGGTTTTCACCGGCTCAAACCGGGTTTGACCTGATTAGACCGGATCAAACCGGACGAAACTGGCTCAGACAGGCTCAAATCGGTTTTGACTGCCTTCAAGCAGACCAAACCGGCTCCAACCGGATTTGACCGGCTCACACCAGACCAGACCTTCTCAAACAAGACCAGAACGGCTCAAACCGGTTTTGACCGGCTCGAACCAGTTTTGACCGGCTCAAACCAGACCAGACAGGCTCAAACCAGACCAGACCGGCTCAAACCGGATCAAACCGACCAGACCGGCTCAAACCGGCTCAAACCTGTTTTGACCGGCTCAAACCGAACCAGACCGGCCCAGACCGGCTCAAACCGGACCAGACCAGCTCAAACCGGTTTTCACCAGCTCAAACCAGACCAGACCGGCTCAAACCAGACCAGACGGCTCAAACCGGTTTTGACCGGCTCACACCAGACCAGACCAGACCAGCTCAAACCGGTTTTGACCGGCTGAAACCGGATCAAACCAGACCAGACTGGCTCAAACCGGATCAAACCGGACCAGACCAGCTCAAACCAGACCAGACTGGCTCAAACCAGACCAGACGGCTCAAACCGACCAGACCGGCTCAAACCGGCTCAAACCGGACCAGACCGCTCAAACCGGTTTTGACCGGCTGAAACCGGACTCAAACCGGCTCAAACGGTTTTGACTGGCTCAAACCGGTTTTGACCGGCTCAAACCAGACCAGACCGGCTCAAACCAGACCAGACCAGCTCAAACCGGTTTTGACCTGCTCAAACCACACCAGACCGGCTGAAACCGGTTTTGACCAGCTCAAACCGGTTTTGACCGGCTCAAACCGGACTCAAACCGACTCAAACCAGACCAGACCAGACCGGCTCAAACCGGATCAAACCAGACCAGACCGGCCCAGACCGGCTCAAACTGGCTCAAACCGGTTTTGACCGGTTCAAACCAGACCAGACCTTCTCAAACCGGTTTTGACTGACCTGAGCCGGTTTTGACCGGCTCAAACCAGACCAGACCGGCTCAAACCAGACCATACCAGCTCAAAACGGTTTTGACCGGGTCAAACCGGTTTTGACCAGCTCCAACCAGACCAGACCGGTTCAAACCAGTTTTGACTGGCTCAATCCGGTTTTCACCGGCTCAAACCGGTTTTGACCTGATTAGACCGGCTCAAACCAGACCAGACCGGCTCAAACCAGACCAGAACAGCTCAAACCAGAGCAGACCAGCTCAAACCGGTTTTGACCAGCTTAAACCAGACCAGATTGGCTCAAACCGGTTTTGACCAGATGAGACAGTATAAAACCAGACCAGACCGGCTCAAACCGGTTTTGACCGGCTCAAACCAGACCAGACCGGTTCAAACCGGTTTTGACCGCTCAAACCGGTTTTGACCAGCTCAAACCGGTTTTGACCGGCTCAAACCGGTTTTGACCTGCTCAAACCACACCAGACCGGCTGAAACCGGTTTTGACCAGCTCAAACCGGTTTTGACCGGCTGAAACCGGACTCAAACCGACTAGACCGGCTCAAACCGGCTCAAACCGGATCAAACCGGACCAGACCGGCCCAGACCGGCTCAAACTGGCTCAAACCGGTTTTGACCGGCTCAAACCAGACCAGACCGGCTCAAACCAGTTTTGACTGGCTCAAACCGGTTTTGACCGGCTCAAACCAGACCAGACCGGCTCAAACCAGACCAGACCAGCTCAAACCGGTTTTGACCTGCTCAAACCACACCAGACCGGCTGAAACCGGTTTTGACCAGCTCAAACCGGTTTTGACCGGCTCAAACCGGATCAAACCAGACCAGACCAGCTCAAACCGGCTCAAACCGACTCAAACCAGACCAGACCGGCCCAGACCGCCTAAAACTGGGCCACAAACCGGTTTTGACCGGCTCAAACCAGACCAGACCGGCTCAAACCGGTTTTGACTGGCTCAAACCAGACCAGACCGGTTTTGACCGGCTCAAACCAGACCAGACCGGCTCAAACCAGACCAGACCAGCTCAAACGGTTTTGACCGGCTCAAACCGGTTTTGACCAGCTCAAACAGACCAGACCGGTTCAAACCGGTTTTGACTGGCTCAAACCGGTTTTCACCGGCTCAAACCGGTTTTGACCTGATTAGACCGGCTCAAACCAGACCAGACCGGCTCAAACCAGACCAGAACAGCTCAAACCAGAGCAGACCAGCTCAAACCGGTTTTGACCAGCTTAAACCAGACCAGATTGGCTCAAACCGGTTTTGACCAGATGAGACAGTATAAAACCAGAGCAGACCGGATCAAACCGGTTTTGAGCGGCTCAAACCAGACCAGACCGGTTCAATCCGGTTTTGACCGGCTCAAACCGGTTTTGAACGGCTCGAACCTGTTTTGACCGGCTTAAACCGGTTTTGACCTGCTCAAACCACGCCAGACTGGCTGAAACTGGTTTTGACCGGCTAAAACCGGTTTTGACCGGATTAGACCGGATTAAATCGAATCAGACCTGCCCAGTCCGGCTAAAATCGGATCAAACCGGACCAGACCGGCCCAGACCGCCTGAAACTGGGCCACAAACCGGTTTTGACGGGTTCAAACCAGACCAGACCGGCTCAAACCGGTTTTGACGAACCTAAGCCGGTTTTGACCGGCTCAAACCAGACCAGACTTGCTCAAACCAGACCCTACCGGCTCAAAATGGTTTTGACCGGGTCAAACCGGTTTTGACCGGCTCAAACCAGATCAGACCGGTTCAAACCGGTTTTGACTGGCTCAATCCGGTTTTCACCGGCTCAAACCGGTTTTGACCTGATTAGACCAGCTCAAACCAGACCAGACCGGCTCAAACCAGAGCTGAGCGGCTCAAACCGGTTTTGACCTGCTCAAACCAGACCAGACCAGCTCAAACCAGACCAGACCGCCTCAAATCGGTTTTGACCGGCTCAAACCGGTTTTGACCGACCTGAGCCGGTTTTGACCGGCTCGAACCAGACCAGACCGGCTCAAACCAGTCCAGTCTGCCTCAAATCGGTTTTGACTGGCTCAAACCGGTTTTGACCGGCTCAAACCAGACCAGACCGTTTCAGTACGGTTTTGACCGGCTCAAACAGGTTTTGAATGGCTCGAACCGGTTTTGACCGAATGAAACCGATTTTGACTGGCTCCCACCACACCAGACCGGCTCAAACCGGTTTTGACTGGCTGAAATTGAATTTGAATGGACGAGACCGTATCAAACCGGACCAGAGGGGTCCAGACCGCCTAAAACCGGATCAAACCGAACAGATCGGTCCAGACCGCCTAAAACCCGCCAAAACCGGCTCAAACCTATTTTGACCAGCTCAAACCAGACCAAACCGGCTCAAACCGCTTTTGACCGGCTCAAACCAGACCAGGTGGCTCATACCGGTTTTGACCGGCTCAAACCATACCAGACCAGCTCTAACCAGTTTTGACCAGCTGAAACTGATTTTGACCATATGAGACTGGATCAAACTAGACCAGACGGGCCCAGACCGGCTAAAACCGAATCAAACCAGACCAGCTCAAACCGGACCAGACCAGCTCAAACGGTTTTGACCGGCTCAAACCGGCTCAAACCTATTTTGACCGCCTCAAACCAGACCATACCGTTCAAACCGGTTTTGACCGGCTCAAACCAGACCTGACCGGATCAAACCAGTTTTGATCGGATAGACTTGATCACACCGGACCAGACCTTCTCAAACCAGATCATACCAGACCAGACCAGCACAAACTGGCTCAAACTGGCTCAACTCGAACCAGACCGGACCAGACAGGCTAAAACCGGGCCAAACCGGCACAATCAGGTTTTGACCAGCTCGAACCAGACCAGACCGGCTCAAGTCACCTTCTCAAACCTGTTTTGACCTGATTACACTGGATCAAACCAGACCAGACCGGCTCAGACAGGCTCGAATCGGTTTTGACTGGCTTCAACCAGACCAAACCGGCTCAAACCGGTTTTGACCGGCTCGAACTGGTTTTGACCGGCTCAAACCAGACCAGACCGGCTCAAACCTGTTTTGACGGCTCAAACCGGTTTTGACCGGCTCAAACCGGTTTTGACCTGCTCAAACCACACCAGACCGGCTGAAACCGGTTTTGACCGGCTAAAACCGGTTTTGACCGGATGAGACCAGATCAAACCGAATCAGACCGGCCCAGACCGGCTAAAATCGGATCAAACCGGACCAGACCGGCCCAGACCGCCTAAAACTGGGCCACAAACCGGTTTTGACGGGTTCAAACCAGACCAGACCGGCTCAAACCGGTTTTGACCGGCTCAAACCAGACCAGATCAGCTCAAACCAGACCAGACCGGTTCAAACCGGTTTTGACCGGCTCAAACCAGTTTTGACTGGCTGAAACCGGACTCAAACCGGACTCAAACGGACCAGACCGGCTGAAACCGGACTCAAACCGGACCAGACCGGCCCAGACCGGCTAAAATCGGATCAAACCGGACCAGCTCAAACCTGTTTTGACCGGCTCAAACCAGACCAGACCGTCTCAAACCGGTTTTGACCGGCTCAAACCAGACCAGACCGGTTCAAACCGGTTTTGACCGGATGAGACCAGATCAAACCGGACCAGACCTTCTCAAACCAGATCATACCAGACCAGACCAGCTCAAACTGGCTCAAACTGGCTCAAACCGACTCAAACCAGACCAGACCAGACCGGCTCAAACCGGACCAGACCGGCTCAATCGGTTTTGACCGGCTCAAACCAGACCAGACCGGCTCAAGTCACCTTCTCAAACCTGTTTTGACCTGATTACACTGGATCAAACCAAACCAGACCGGCTCAGACAGGCTCGAATCGGTTGTGACTGGCTTCAACCAGACCAAACTGGCTCCATCCGGTTTTCACCGGTTCGAACTGGTTTTGACCGGCTCAAACCAGACCAGACCGTCTCAAACCAGTTCAGACGGGCTCAAACAGGTTTTGACCGGCTCAAACCGGTTTTGACCTGCTCAAACCACACCAGACCGGGTGAAACCGGTTTTGACTGACTAAAACCGGTTTTGACCGGATGAGACTGGATCAAACCTAATCTGACCGGCCCAGACCGGCTAAAATCGGATCAAACCGGACCCGACCGGCACATACCGCCTAAAACTGGGCCACAAACCGGTTTTGACGGGTTCAAACCAGACCAGACCGGCTCAAACCGGTTTTGACCGGCTCAAACCAGACCAGATCAGCTCAAACCAGACCAGACCGGATCAAATTGGTTTTGACCGGCTCAAACCAGTTTTGACTGGATGAAACCGGACTCGACTGGACCAGACCAGCTGAAACCGGATCAAACCGGACCAGACCGGCCCAGACCGGCTAAAATCGGGCCACAAACCGGTTTTGACTGGCTCAAACCAGACCAGACCGGCTCAAACCGGTTTTGACCGGTCTGAGCCGTTTTTGACTGGCTCAAACCAGACCAGACAGGCTCAAACCAGACCAGACAGGCTCAAACCAGACCAGAACGGCTCAAACCGGTTTTGACCGGCTCAAACCAAACCAGACAGGCTCAAACCGGACCAGACCGGCTCAAACCGGACCAGAGTGGCCCAGACCGGCTGAAACCAGATCAAACCGAACCAGACCAGCCCAGAAAGGCTGAAATCGGATCAAACCAGACCAGACTGGCCCAGACCGCCTAAAACTGGGCCACAAACGGGTTTTGACCGACTCCAACCAGACCAGACCAGCTCAAACCTGTTTTGAAAGACCTGAGCCGGTTTTGACCGGCTCAAACCAGACCAGACCAGCTCAAACCAGACCAGACAGGCGCAAACCGGTGTTGACCGGCTCAATGCGGTTTTGACTGGATCAAACCGGACTTGACCGGCCCAGACCAGCTGAAACCAGACTCAAACCGGCCCAGACCGGCTCAGACAGGCTCAAACCGGCTCAAGCCAGACCAGACCGGTTTCAATCGGTTTTGACAGGCTCAAACCAGACCAGACTGGCTGAAACCGGTTTTGACCGGCTCAAACAAGACCAGACCGGCTCAGACCAGACCAGCTCAAACCGGTTTTGACCGGCTCAAACCAGACCAGACCAGCTCAAACGGTTTTGACTGCTCAAACCGGACCAGACGGCTCAAACGGACCAGACCGCTCAAACCGGTTTTGACCGGATGAGACCAGATCAAACCGGACCAGACCGGCCCAGACCGCCTAAAACTGGGCCACAAACCGGTTTTGACCAAATCAAACCAGGCCAGACCGTCTCAAACCAGACCAGACGGCTCAAACCGGTTTTGACCGACCTGAGCCGGTTTTGACCGCTCAAACCAGACCAGACCGGTTCAAACCAGACCAGACCGCTCAAACTGGTTTTGACCGGCTCAAACCAGACCAGACCAGCTCAAACCGGTTTTGACCAGCTCAAACCGGTTTTGACGGCTCGGCGGTTTTGACAGCTCAAACCGGTTTTGACTGGCTCAAACGGACCAGACCGGTTCAAACCGGTTTTGACCAGCTGAAACCGGTTTTGACCAGATCAAACCGGATCAAACCGGACCAGACCGGCTAAAACCGGTTCAAACCGGACCAGACCGGCCCAGACCAGCTGAAACCGGTTTTGACCGGCTCAAACCTATTTTGACCTTCTCAAACCAGACCAGACTGGCTCAAACCGGTTTTGACCGGCTCAAACCAGACCAGACAGGCTCATACTGGATCAAACCAGACCAGACCGGCCCAGACCGCCTAAAACTGGGCCAAACTGGCTCAAACCTATTTTGACCAGCTCAAACCAGACCCGACCGACTTGAACCTGTTTTGACTGGCTGAAACCAGACCTGACCGGCTCAAACTGGTTTTGACTGGCTTAAACCAGACCAGACCGGTTCAATCCGGTTTTGACCGGCTCAAACCGGTTTTGAACGGCTCGAAGCGGTTTTGATCAGCTCAAACCGGTTTTGACCGGCTCAAACCAGACCAGACCAGCTCAAACCGGCTCAAACCGACCAGACCGGCTGAAACCGGTTTTGACCGGATGAGACCGGATCAAACCAGACCAGACCGCCCAGACCGGCTAAAACCGGTTCAAACCGGACCAGACCGGCCCAGACCGGCTAAAATCGGGCCACAAACCGGTTTTGACTGGCTCAAACCAGACCAGACCGGCTCAAACCGGTTTTGACCGGCTGAAACCGGTTTTGACTGGCTCAAACCAGACCAGACAGGCTCAAACCAGACCAGACAGGCTCAAACCAGACCAGAACGGCTCAAACCGGTTTTGACCGGCTCAAACCAAACCAGACAGGCTCAAACCGGACCAGACGGCTCAAACCGACCAGACTGGCCCAGACCGGCTGAAACCAGATCAAACCGAACCAGACCGGCTCAGACAGGCTCAAACGGACTCAAACCAGACCAGACTGGCCCAGACCGCCTAAAACTGGGCCACAAACGGGTTTTGACCGACTCAAACCAGACCAGACCAGCTCAAACCTGTTTTGAAAGACCTGAGCCGGTTTTGACCGGCTCAAACCAGACCAGACCAGCTCAAACCAGACCAGACAGGCGCAAACCGGTTTTGACCGGCTCAAACTGGTTTTGACCGGCTCAAACCGACTAGACCGGCTCAAACCGGACCAGACCGGCTGAAACCAGATCAAACCGGACCAGACCAGCTCAAACCGGCTCAAACCGGCTCACACCGGTTTTGAATGGCTCAAACGGACCAGACTGGCTGAAACCGGTTTTGACCGGCTCAAACAAGACCAGACCGGCTCAAACCGGACCAGACCAGCTCAAACCGGTTTCGACCGGCTCAAACCAGACCAGACCAGCTCAAAACGGTTTTGACCGACTCAAACCAGACCAAACCGGCTCAAACCGGACCAGACCGTCTCAAACCGGTTTTTACCGGATGACACCAGATGAAACCGGACCAGACCGGCCCAGACCGCCTAAAACTGGGCCACAAACCGGTTTTGACCGGTTCAAACCAGACCAGACCGTCTCAAACCAGACCAGACTGACACAAACCGGTTTTGACCGACCTAAGCTGGTTTTGAGCGGCTCAAACCAGACCAGACCGTTTGAAACCAGACCAGACCGGCTCAAACTGGTTTTGACTGGCTTAAACCAGACCAGACCGGTTCAATCCGGTTTTGACCGGCTCAAACCGGTTTTGAACGGCTCGAAGCGGTTTTGATCAGCTCAAACCCGTTTTGAACGGATCAAACCACACCAGACCAGTTCAAACCAGTTTCGACCAGCTGAAACCGATTTTGACCATATGAGACCGGATCAAACCGGAGAAGACGGGCCCAGACCGGCTAAAACCGGTTCAAACCGGACCAGAACGGCCCAGACCACCTAAAACCGGGCCAAACCGGCTCAAACCTATTTTGACCTTCTCAAACCAGACCAGACTGGCTCAAACCGGTTTTGACCGGCTCAAACCAGACCAGACGCCCGGATCAAACCAGACCAGACCGGCCCAGACCGCTAAAACTGGGCCAAACTGGCTCAAACCATTGACCAGCTCAAACCAGACCAACCGGTTTTGACCTGTTTTGACTGGCTCAAACCAGACCGGCTCAAACGGTTTTGACGGCTCAAACCAGACCGGTTCAAACCGGTTTTGACCAGCTCAAACCGGTTTGACACCAGCGGTTTGACAGCTCAAACCGGTTTTGACAAACCTGAGCCGGTTTTGACCGGCTCAAACCAGACCAGACCGGCTAAAACCAGACCAGACCAGCTCAAACCGGTTTTGACCGGCTCAAGCGGTTTTGACCGGCTCAAACCAGACCAGACCGGTTCAATCCGGTTTTGACGAGCTCAAACCGGTTTTGACCGGCTGAAACCGGTTTTGACCATATGAGACCGGATCAAACCGGAACAGGCCCAGACCGGCTAAAAACGGATCAAACGGACCAGACGGCCCAGACCACGGGCCAAACCGGCTCAAACCTATTTTGACCAAACCAGACCAGACGGCTCAAACCGGTTTTGACGGCTCAAACCAGACCAGACAGGCTCGCCGGATCAAACCAGACCAGACAGACCGGCTAAAACGGGCCAACCGGCTCAAATTTTGACCAGCTCAAACCAGACCCGACCGACTTGAACCTGTTTTGACTGGCTGAAACCAGACCTGACCGGCTCAAACTGGTTTTGATCGGATTAGACCAGATCAAACCGTACCAGACCTTCTCAAACAGGATCATACCGGACCAGACCGGCACAAACCAGCTCAAACCGGCTCAAACCGAACCAGACTGGCCCAGACAGGCTAAAACCGGGCCAAACCGGCTCAATCAGGTTTTGACTGGCTCAAACCAGACCAGACCAGCTCAAACCAGACCACACTGCCTCAAACCGGTTTTGACTGGCTGAAACTAGAAGAGACTGGCTCAAACTGGTTTTGACCGGATGAGACAGGATAAAACCAGACCAGACCGGCTCAAACCGGATGAAACCGCACCAGACCGTCCCAGAACAGCTGAAGCCGGAGCAAACCGGACCAGATGGGGCCAGACCCGCTAAAAGTGGGCCACAAACTGGTTTTGACCGGCTCAAAGAAGACCAGACCGGCTGAAACCAGACCAGACCGGCTCAATCCGGTTTTGACCGGATGACACCGGATCAAACCGGACCAGACCGGCTGAAACCGGATCAAACCGGAACAGACCAGCCGAGACCGGCTAAAACCGGGCCAGACCGGCTCAAACCGGTTTTCACCTTCTCAAACCAGACCACACTGGTTCAAACCGGTTTTGACTGGCTCAATCCGGTTTTGACCGGCTCGAACCGGTTTTGACCTGCTCAAACCACACCAGACTGGCTCAAACCAGACCAGACCGGCTCAAACCGGTTTTGACTGGCTCAAACCACACCAGACCGGCTCAAACCGGTTTTGACCTGCTCAAACCACACCAGACCGGCTGAAACCAGTTTTGACCGGATGAGACCAGATCAAACCGAATCAGACCGGCCCAGACCGGCTAAAATCGGATCAAACCAGACCAGACCGGCCCAGACCGCCTTAAACTGGGCCAGAAACCAGTTTTGACCGGTTCAAACCTGAAGAGAACAGCTCAAACCGGTTTTGACAAACCTGAGCCGGTTTTGACCGGCTCAAACCAGACCAGACCGGCTAAAACCAGACCAGACCAGCTCAAACCGGTTTTGACCGGCTCCAAGCGGTTTTGACCGGCTCAAACCAGACCAGACCGGTTCAATCCGGTTTTGACGAGCTCAAACCGGTTTTGACCGGCTGAAACCGATTTTGACCATATGAGACTGGATCAAACCGGACCAGACGAGCTCAGACCGGCTACAACCGGATCAATCCGGACCAGAACGGCCCAGACCGCCTAAAACCGGGCAAAACCGGCTCAAACCTATTTTGACCAGCTCAAACCAGACCAGACCGGATCAAACCGGTTTTGACTGGTTCAAACCAGACCAGACCGGCTCAAACCGGATCAAACCGGACCAGACCAGCCCAGACCGGCTAAAACCGGGCCAAACCGGCTCAAACCTATTTTGACCGACTCCAACAAGACCAGACCGGCTCGAACCTGTTTTGAGCGGCTCAAATCAGACCAGACCAGCTCAAACCGGTTTTGACTGGCTCAAAGCGGTTTTGACCTGATCAAACCGGACTCGACCAGCCCAGACCAGCTGAAACTGGATCAAACCAGAGCAGACCAGCCCAGACCGCCTAATACCGGGCCACAAATTGGTTTTGACCGGCTCACAACAGACCAGACTGACTCAAACCAGTTTTGACCAGCCTGAGCAGATTTTGAATGGCTCAAACCAGACCAGTCCGGCTCAAACCGGACCAGACCGGCTCAAACCGGTTTTGACCGGATGACACCGGATGAAACCAGACCAGACCGGCTCACACCGGATGAAACCGGACGAGACAGGCCCAGACCGGCTGAAACCGGATCAAACCAGACCATACCGGCCCAGACCAGCTAAAACCGGGCCAGACTGGCTCAAACCGGTTTTCACCGGCTCAAACCAGACCAGACCGGTTCAAACCGGTTTTCACTGGCTAAATTCGGTTTTGACCGGCTCAAAGCAGTTTTGACCGGCTCAAACCAGTTTTAACCTGATTAGACCGGATCAAACCGGACCAGACCGGCTCAGACAGGCTCAAATCGGTTTTGACTGGCTTCATCCCGACCAAACCGGCTCAAACCGGTTTTGACCGGCTCGAACCGGTTTTGACCGGCTCAAACCAGACCAGACCAACTCAAAGCAGACCAGACCGGCTAAAACCGGTTTTGACCTGCTCAAACCACACCAGACCGGCTGAATCCGGTTTTGACCGGCTAAAACCGGTTTAGACCAGATGAGACAGGATCAAACCAAATCAGATCGGCCCAGACCGGCTAAAATCGGATGAAACCGGACCAGACCGGCCCAGACCACCTAAAATTGGGCCACAAACCGGTTTTGACAGGTTCAAACCAGACCAGACTGGCTCAAACCGGTTTTGACCGACCTGAGCCGATTTTTACTGGCTCAAACCAGACCAGACCGGCTCAAACCAGACCTGACAGGCTGAAACCGGTTTTGACCGGCTCAAACCGGTTTTGACCATATCAAACCGGACTCGACTGGCCCAGACCAGCTGAAACCGGCTCAAACCAGACCAGACCGGCTCATACCAGATCAGACAGGCTCAAACCGGTTTTGACCGTCTCAAACCAGACCAGAACGGCTCAAACAGGTTTTGACCGGATGAGACCAGATCAAACCGAATCAGATCGGTCCATATCGGCTAAAATCAGATCAAACCGGACCAGACCGGCCCAGACCGCCTTAAACGGGGCCACAAACCGGTTTTGACTGGTTCAAACCTGAAGAGAACGGCTCAAACCGGTTTTGACCGACCTGAGCCGTTTTTGACCGGCTCAAACCAGACCAGACCAGCTAAAACCAGACCAGACCAGCTCAAACCGGTTTTGACCAGCTCAAAGCGGTTTTGACTGGCTCAAACCAGACCAGACCGGTTCAATCCGGTTTTGACGAGCTGAATCCGATTTTGACCATATGAGACCGGATCAAACCGGATCAGACGAGCTCAGACCGGTTAAAACCGGATCAATCCGGACCAGAACGGCCCAGACTGCCTAAAACCGGGCCAAACCGGCTCAAACCTATTTTGACCGGCTCAAACCAGACCAAACCGGATCAAACCGGTTTTGACTGGATCAAACCAGACCAGACCAGCTCAAACCGGATCAAACCGGACCAGCCCGGCCCAGACCGCCTAAAACCGTGCCAAACCGGCTCAAACTTATTTTGACCGGCTCAAACCAGACCAGATCGGGTCGAACCTGTTTTGAGCGACTCAAACCAGACCTGACCAGCTCAAACCGGTTTTGACCGGATTAGACCGGATCAAACCAGACCAGACCTTCCCAAACCGGATCATACTGGACCAGACCAGCACAAACCACCTCAAACCGGCTCAAACCGAACCAGACCGTCCTAGACAGGCTAAAACCAGTCCAAACCGACTCAATCAGGTTTTGACCGGATCAAACCAGACCTGACTGGCTCAAACCAGACCAGACTGGCTCAAACCGGTTTTGACCTGCTCAAACCAGACCAGACAGGCTCAAACCGGTTTTGACCGGCCTGAGCCGGTTTTGACTGGCACAAACCAGACGAGACCGGCTCAAACCGGACCAGACCGGCTCACACCGGTTTTGACCAGATGACACCGGATCAAACTGGGCCAGACCGGCTCACACCACATCAAACTGGACCAGACAGACCCAGACTGGCTGAAACCGGATCAAACTGGACCAGACCGGCCCAGACCAGCTAAAACCGGGCCAGACTGTCTCAAACCGGTTTTGACCGGCTCAAACCAGACCAGACCGGTTCAAACCGGTTTTGATGGGCTCAATTCGGTTTTGACCGGGTCAAACCGGTTTTGACCGGCTCAAACCACTCCAGACCGGCTAAAACCGGTTTTCACCGGCTCAAAACGGTTGTGACTTGATTAGACCGGATCAAACCTTACCAGACCGGCTGAGACAGGCTCGAATCGGTTGTGACTGGCTTCAACCAGACCAAACCGGCTCAAACCGGTTTTGACCGGCTCGAAGCTGTTTTGACCAGCTCAAACCAGACCAAACCGGCTCAAACCAGACCAGACCGGCTCAAACCGGTTTTGACTGGCTCAAACCAGACCAGACCGGCTCAAACTGGATCAAAGCGGACCAGACTGGCCCAGACCGTCTAAAACCATGCCAAGCCGGCTCAATCCTATTTTGACTGGCTCAAACGAGACCTGACTGGCTCAAACCGGTTTTGACCGGATTAGACTGGATCAAACCGGACCAGACCTTCTCAAACCGGATCATATCGGACCAGACCAGCACAAACCGGATCAAACCGACTCAAACCGATCCAGACCGGCCCAAACAGGCTAAAACTGGGCCAAACCGGCTCAAACAGGTTTTGACCAGCTCAAACCAGACCAGACCGGATCAAACCAGACAAGACCTCAAACGGTTTTGACCAGCTCAAACCAGAAGAAACCACCTCAAACCGGCTCAAACCGAACCAGACCAGACAGCTCAAACCAGATGAAACCGGCTCAACCGGTTTCAGCTGAAGCCAGAGCAAACCGGACCTGACTGGCTCAAACCAGCCAGACAAACCGGTTTTGACCGGTTCAAACCAGACCAGACGGCTCAAACCGGTTTTGACTGACCTGAGCGGTTTTGACCTGCTCAAACCAGACCAGACCGGCTCAAACCAGACCAGACCGGCTCAAACCGGTTTTGACCAGCTCATACTGGTTTTGACTGGCTCAATCAAACTGGACCAGACAGACCCAGACTGGCTGAAACCGGATCAAACTGGACCAGACCGGCCCAGACCAGCTAAAACCGGGCCAGAAACTCAAACCGGTTTTGACCGGCTCAAACCAGACCAGACCGGCTCAAAACTGTTTTGACCGGCTGAGCGGTTTTGACTGGGAACCCGGTTTGACCGGCTCAAACCATACCAGACTGGCTCAAACCGGTTTTGACCGGCTGAAACCTGTTTTGACCAGATGAGACCGATCAAACCTTCAGACCGGCCCAGACCAGCTAAAATCGGATCAAACAGGACCAGACCGCCCAGACCGCCTAAAACTCAGCCACAAACCGGTTTTTACCCTTTCAAACCAGACCAGACTGGCTCAAACCAGACCAGACCCTCAAACCGGTTTTGACGGCTCCGGCGACCGCTGCCAGACCAGACCAGTGCAATCTGGTTTTGACAGTCTCAAAAACCGGTTTTGACCGGATTAGACGAATCAAACCGGACCAGACCTTCTCAAACAGGATCATACCAGACCAGACCAGCACAAACCGGATCAAACCGACTCAAACCGATCCAGACCGGCCCAAACAGGCTAAAACTGGGCCAAACCAGCTCAAACAGGTTTTGACCAGCTCAAACCAGACCAGACCGGATCAAACCAGACAAGACTGGCTCAAACTGGGTTTGACCAGCTCAAACCAGAAGAGACCGGCTCAAACCGGTTTTGACCGGATGAGACAGGATAAAACCGGACCAGACCAGTTCAAACCAGATGAAACCACACCAGACCGGCCCAGAACAGCTGAAGCCAGAGCAAACCGGACCAGACCGGGCTGGAGCGGCTAAAACCAGGCCACAAACCGGTTTTGACCGGTTCAAACCAGACCAGACCGGCTCAATCCGGTTTTGACTGACCTGAGCCGGTTTTGACCTGCTCAAACCAGACCAGACCGGCTCAAACCAGACCAGACCGGCTCAAACTGGTTTTGACCAGCTCATAGCGGTTTTGACTGGATCAAACTGGACTCAACTGGCCCAGACCAGCTGAAACCAGATCAATCCGGACCAGACCGGCCCATACCAGCTGAAACCGGGCCACAAACTGGTTTTGACCGGCTCAAATCAGACCAGACCGGCTCAAAACTGTTTTGACCGGCCTGAGCCGGTTTTGACTGGCTTGAACCCGACCAGACCGGCTCAAACCATACCAGACTGGCTCAAACCGGTTTTGACTGGCTGAAACCTGTTTTGACCAGATGAGACCGTATCAAACCAAATCAGACCGGCCCAGACCAGCTAAAATCGGATCAAACAGGACCAGACCGGCCCAGACCGCCTAAAACTCAGCCACAAACCGGTTTTCACCCTTTCAAACAACACCAGACTGGCTCAAACCTGACGAGACCGGCTCAAACCGGTTTTGAACGGCTCAAACCGGTGTTGACCGGCTCAAACCAGACCAGACCAGTACAATCTGGTTTTGACAGTCCCAAACCGGTTTTGAGCGGCTCGAACCGGTTTTGTCCGGATTAGACCGAATCAAACCGGACCGGACCTTCTCAAACAGGATCATACCAGATCAGACCGACACAAACCGGCTCCAACCAGCTCAAATCGAACCAGACCGGCTCAGACAGTATAAAACCGCGCCAAACCGGCTCAATCAGGTTTTGACCGGATGAGACAGTATAAAACCGGACCAGACCGGCTCAAACCAGATGAAACCACACCAGACCGGCCCAGAACAACTGAAGCCAGAGCAAACCGGACCAGACTGGGCCAGACCGGCTAAAACCGGGCCACAAACCGGTTTTGACCGGCTCAAACCATACCAGACCGGCTGAAACCAGACCAGACCGGCTCAAACGTTTTGACCTGCTCAAACCACACCAGGCTGGCTGAAACCGGTTTTGACCGGCTAAAACCGGTTTTGACCGGATAAGACCGATCAAACCTTCAGACCGGCCCAGACCAGCTAAAATCGGATCAAACAGGACCAGACCGCCCAGACCGCCTAAAACTCAGCCACAAACCGGTTTTTACCCTTTCAAACCAGACCAGACTGGCTCAAACCAGACCAGACCCTCAAACCGGTTTTGACGGCTCCGGCGACCGCTGCCAGACCAGACCAGTGCAATCTGGTTTTGACAGTCTCAAAAACCGGTTTTGACCGGATTAGACGAATCAAACCGGACCAGACCTTCTCAAACAGGATCATACCAGACCAGACCAGCACAAACCGGATCAAACCAGCTCAAACCGACCAGAACATATAAAACTGGGCCAAACCGGCTCAATCAGGTTTTGACCATAAACCGGACCAGACCGGCTCAAACCAGATGAAACCAAACCGACCAGCTCAAACCAGAGCAAACCGGACCAGAAACCGACCAAACCCCAGACCAGACCGCTCAAACCACGGCTGAAAAAACCGGTTTTGACCGGTTCAAACCGATCAGACCAGACCGCTCAAACCGACCAATCAAACTGGACTCAACCCAGACCAGCTGAAACCAGATTAAATTTTGACCGGCTCAAACCAGACCAGACCGGCTCAAAACTGTTTTGACCGGCCTGAGCCTTTTGACTGGCTTGAACCCGACCAGACCGGCTCAAACCATACCAGACTGGCTCAAACCGGTTTTGACTGGCTGAAACCTGTTGACCAGATGAGACCGTCAAACCAAATCAGACCCCCAGACCAGCTAAAATCGGATCAAACAGACCAGACCGGCCCAGACCGGCTCAAACTCAGACCAGCCACAAACCGGTTTTCACCCTTTCAAACAACACCAGACTGGCTCAAACCGACGAGACCGGCTCAAACCGGTTTTGAACGGCTCAAACCGGTGTTGACCGGCTCAAACCAGACCAGACCAGTACAATCTGGTTTTGACAGTCCCAAACCGGTTTTGAGCGGCTCGAACCGGTTTTGTCCGGATTAGACCGAATCAAACCGGACCGGACCTTCTCAAACAGGATCATACCAGATCAGACCGACACAAACCGGCTCCAACCAGCTCAAATCGAACCAGACCGGCTCAGACAGTATAAAACCGCGCCAAACCGGCTCAATCAGGTTTTGACCGGATGAGACAGTATAAAACCGGACCAGACCGGCTCAAACCAGATGAAACCACACCAGACCGGCCCAGAACAACTGAAGCCAGAGCAAACCGGACCAGACTGGGCCAGACCGGCTAAAACCGGGCCACAAACCGGTTTTGACCGGCTCAAACCATACCAGACCGGCTGAAACCAGACCAGACCGGCTCAAACCCGTTTTGACCTGCTCAAACCACACCAGGCTGGCTGAAACCGGTTTTGACCGGCTAAAACCGGTTTTGACCGGATAAGACCGGATCAAACCGAATCAGACTGGCTAAAATCGGATCAAACCGGACCAGACCGGCCCAGACCGCCTAAAACTGGGCCACAAACCGGTTTTCGCCGGTTCAAACCAGACCAGACCGGCTCAAAGCGGTTTTGACCGGATCAAACTGGACTCGACCGGCCCAGACCAGCTGAAACCAGATTAAACCGGAGCAGACCAGCCCAGACCGGCTGAAACCGAAACACAAACCGGTTTTGAACGGCTCAAACCAGACCAGACCGGCTCAAACCGGTTTTGACTGCCTCAATCCGGTTTTGACCGGCTCAAAGTGGTTTTGACCGGATCAAACCGGACTCGACCGGCCCAGACCAGCTGAAACTGGATCAAACCGGACCAGACCGGCCCAGAAGGGCTAAAACCGGACCACAAACTGGTTTTGACTGGCTCAAACCAGACCCAACCGGCTCAAACCGGTTTTGACCGGCTCATACCAGACCAGACCGGCTCAAACCAGACCAGAGCGGCTCAAACCGGTTTTGACTGTATGACACCGGATCCAACCGGAGTAGTCTCACTCACTCCGCATCAAACCAGACCAGACAGGCCCAGACCGGCTGAAACCGGACCTAACCGGACCAGACTGGCCCAGACCAGCTAAAACCGGGCCAGACTGGCTCAAACCAGTTTTCACCGGCTCAAACCCCACCAGACGGTTCAAACCGGTTTTGACTGGCTCAATCCGATTTTGACCGGCTCAAACCGGTTTTGAAGGGCTCAAACCACTCCAGACCGGCTAAAACCGGTTTTCACCGGCTCAAACCGGTTTTGACCTGATTAGACCGGATCAAATTGGACCAGACTGGCTCAGACAGGCTCAAATCGGTTTTGACTGGCTTCAACCAGACCGGACTGGTTCAATCCGGTTTTGACCAGCTCAAACCGGTTTTGAATGGCTTGAACCGATTTTGACTGGCTCAAACCGGTTTTGACCTACTCAAACCACACCAGACCGGCTCAAACCAGTTTTGAACGGCTGAAACCGATTTTGACCATATGAGAGCGGATCAAACTGGACCAGACGGGCCCAGACCGGCTAAAACCGGATCAAACCAGACCAGAACGGACCAGACCGCCTAAAACCGGGCCAAACCAGCTCAAACCTATTTTGACTGGCTCAAACTGGTTTTGACCAGCTCAAACCAGACCAGACCGGCTCAAAGCAGATAAAACCGGACCAGACCGGCCCAGACTGCCTAAAACCGGGCCAAACCGGCTCAAACCTATTTTGACCGGCTCAAACCAGACCAGACCAGCTTGAACCTGTTTTGACCGGCTCAAACCAGACCTGACCGGCTCAAACCGGTTTTGATCGGTTTAGACCGGCTCAAACCGTACCAGACATTCTCACACCGGATCAAACCGGTTTTGACCGGCTCAAACCAGACCAGACCGCTCAAACCGGAACCGGCCCAGACAGGCTAAACCAGACCAAACCGGCTCAATCAGGTTTTGACTGGCTCAAACCAGACCAGACCGGCTCAAACCAGACCACACTGGCTCAAACCGGTTTTGACTGGCTGAAACTAGAAGAGACTGGCTTAAACTGGTTTTCACCGGATGAGACAGGATAAAACCAGACCAGACCGGCTCAAACCGGATGAAACCACACCAGACCGGCCCAGAACAGCTGAAGCCAGAGCAAACCAGACCAGACGGGGCCAGACCGGCTAAAACTGGGCCACAAACTGGTTTTGACTGGCTCAATACAGACCAGACCGGCTCAAACCGGTTTTGACCAGTCTGATCCGGTTTTGACTGGCTCAAACCAGACCAGACCAGCTCAAACCGGACGAGACCGGCGCAAACTGGTTTTGACCAGATGACACTGGATCAAACCGGACGAGACCAGCTCACACGGGATCAAACCAGACCAGACAGGCCCAGAAAGGCTGAAACCGGATCAAACCAGAACAGACCGGCCCAGACCAGCTAAAATCGGAAAAAACCGGATGAGACTGGACCAGACCGTCTAAAAATGGGCAAAAAACCGGTTTTGACGGGTTCAAACCAGACCAGACCGGCTCAAACCAGTTTTGATCGACCTGAGCCGGTTTTGACCGGCCCAAACCAGGCCAGACCGGCTCAAACCGGCCCAGACCGGCTAAAACCGGGCCAGACAGAATCAAACCGGACCAGACCGGCACAAACCGGATGAAACCGCACCAGACCGGACCAGACCTGCCCAGACCGGCTCAAACCGGTTTGACCTGCTCAAACCACACCAGACCGCTGAAACTGGTTTTGACCAGCTAAAACCGGTTTTGACCGGATGAGACCAGATCAAACCCAATCAGACCGCAGACGGCTGAAATCGGATCAAACCACCAGACTGGCCCACACCGCCGAAAACTGGGCCACAAACCGGTTTTGACCCGTTCAAACCAGACCAGACTGGCTCAAACCGGTTTTGACCGACCTGAGCATGTTTTGACGGCTCAAACCAGACCAGACCGGCTCAACCAGACCAGACCGAGACCACAAACCGGTTTTGACCAGGTCAAACCAGACCAGACGGCTCAAACCGGTTTTGACCTAACTGAGCATGTTTTGACCGGCTCAAACCAGACCAGAATGGCTTAAACCAGATTAGACTGGCTCAAACCGTTTTGACCGGCTCAAACCGGTTTTGACCAGATCAAACTGATCAGACCGGCCCAGACCAGCTAAAATCGGAAAAAACCAGATGAGACTGGACCAGACCGTCTAAAAATGGGCAAAAAACCGGTTTTGACGGGTTCAAACCAGACCAGACCGGCTCAAACCAGTTTTGATCGACCTGAGCCGGTTTTGACCGGCCCAAACCAGGCCAGACCGGCTCAAACCGGCCCAGACCGGCTAAAACCGGGCCAGACAGAATCAAACCGGACCAGACCGGCACAAACCGGATGAAACCGCACCAGACCGGACCAGACCTGCCCAGACCGGCTCAAACCGGTTTTGACCTGCTCAAACCACACCAGACCAGCTGAAACTGGTTTTGACCAGCTAAAACCGGGTTTGACCGGATGAGACCAGATCAAACCCAATCAGACCGGCCCAGAACGGCTGAAATCGGATCAAACCACAACAGACTGGCCCACACCGCCGAAAACTGGGCCACAAACCGGTTTTTACCCGTTCAAACCAGACCAGACTGGCTCAAACCGGTTTTGACCGACCTGAGCATGTTTTGACCGGCTCAAACCAGACCAGACCGGCTTAATCCAGACCAGACCGGCTCAAACCGTTTTTGACCGGCTCAAAGCGGTTTTGACCAGATCAAACCGGACTCGACCGGCCCAGACCAGCTGAAACCGGATCAAACTGGACCAGACCGGCCCAGACCGGCAAAAACCGGGCCACAAACCGGTTTTGACCAGGTCAAACCAGACCAGACGGGCTCAAACCGGTTTTGACCTAACTGAGCATGTTTTGACCGGCTCAAACCAGACCAGAATGGCTTAAACCAGATTAGACTGGCTCAAACCGTTTTTGACCGGCTCAAAGCGGTTTTGACCAGATCAAACTAGACTCGACCGGCCCAGACCAGCTGAAACCGGATCAAACTGGACGAGACCGGCCCAGACCGGCAAAAACCGGGCCACAAACCGGTTTTGACCGGGTCAAACCAGACCAGACCGGCTCAAACTGGTTTTCACCGGTTCAAACCAGACCAGGCCGGCTCAAACCAGACCAGACCAGCTCAAACCGGTTTTGACCGGCTCAAACCGGTTTCGACCAGCTCAAACCAGACCAAACCTGTTCTTTCCGGTTTTGAACGGCTCAAACCGATTTTGAACGGCTCGAACCGGTTTTGACCGTCTCATAATGGTTTTGACCATCTCAAACCACACCAGAGCGGCTCAACCGGTTTTGACCGGCTGAAACCGATTTTGACCGGATGAGACTGGATCAAACCGGACCAGACGGGCCCAGACCAGCTAAAACCGGATCAAACCGGACCAGACCGTCCCAGACCGCCTAAAATCGGGCCAAAGCGGCTCAAACCTATTTTGACCAGCTCAAACCAGACCAGACCAGCTCAAACTGGTTTTGACCAGCTCAAACCAGACCAGATCGGCTCAAACCAGATCAAACCGGACCAGACCAGCCCAGACCACCTAAAACTGGGCCACAAACCGGTTTTGATCAAACCAGACCAGACCGGCTCAAACCGGTTTTGACTGACCTGAGCCGGTTTTGACCGGCTCAAACCAGACCAGACCGGCTCAAACCAGACCAGACAGGCTCAAACCGGTTTTGACCGGCTCAAAGTGGTTTTGTCCGGATCAAACAGGACTCGACCAGCCCAGACCAGCTGAAAACAGATCAAACCGGAGCAGACCGGCCCAGATGGATAAAACTGGGACACAAACTGGTTCTGACCGGCTCAAACCAGACCAGACTGGCTCAAACCGGACCAGACTGGCTCAAACCGGTTTTGACCGGATTACATCAGATCAAACCGGACCAGACCGGATCACACCGGATCAAACCGGACCAGACAGGCCCAGACCGGCTGAAACCGGATCAAAACGGAGCAGACCAGCCCAGACCGGCTAAAACCGGGCCAGACCGGCTCAAACCGGTTTTGACTGTCTCAATCCGGTTTTGACCCGCTCAAACCGGTTTTGAGCGGTTCAAACCACTCCAGACCGGCTAAAACCTGTTCTCACTGGCTCAAACCGGTTTTGACCTGATTATACCGTATCAAACCGGACCAGATCAGCTCAGACAGGCTCGAATCGGTTTTGACTGGCTTCAACCAGACCAAACCAGCTCAAACCGGATTTGACCGGCTCGAACCGGTTTTGACCGGCTCAAACCAGAGCAGACCAGCTGAAACCGGTTTTGACCGGATGAGACCGGATCAAACCGAATCAAACCAGCCCAGACCGGCTAAAATCAGATCAAACCGGACCAGACCAGCACAGACCGCCTAAAACTGGGCCACAAACCGGTTTTGGCCGGTTCAAACCAGACCAGCCCGGCTCATACCGGTTTTGACCGGCCTGAGCCGGTTTTGACCCCCTCAAACCAGACCAGACTGGCTCAAACCGGACCAGACCGGCTCAAACCAGTTTTGACCGGATGACACCAGATTAAACCGGACCAGACCAGCTCACACCGGATCAAACCAGACCAGACAGGCCCAGACCGGCTGAAACCGGATAAAACCAGACCAGACCGGCCCAGACCAGCTAAAACCAGGCCAGACCGGCTAAACCGGTTTTGACCAGCTCAAACCAGACCAAAACGGTTCAAACCGGTTTTTACTGACTCAATCCGGTTTTGACCAGCTCAAACCGGTTTTGACCAGCTCAAACCAGACCAGACCGGTTCAATCCGGCTTTGACTGGCTCAAACCGGTTTTGAACGGCTCGAACCGGTTTTGACCGGCTTAAACCGGTCTTGTCCGGCTCAAACCACACCAGACCGGCTCAAAACGGTTTTGACCGGCTGAAACCGATTTTGACCGGATGAGACCGGATCAAACTGGACCAGACGGGCCCAGACCGGCTAAAACCGGATCAAACCGGACCAGACCGGCCCAGATCGGCTAAAACCGGGCCAAAGCGGCTCAAACCTATTTTGACCAGCTCAAACCAGACCAGACCGGCTCGAAACTGTTTTGACCTGCTCAAACCAGACCTGACCGGCTCAAACTGGTTTTGACCAGATTAGACCGGATCAAACGGGACCAGACCTTCCCAAACCGGAACATACCGGACCAGACGAGCACAAACCGGCTCAAACCCGCTCAAACCGAACCAGACTGGCCCAGAGCGGCTAAAACCAGGACAAACCGGCTCAATCAGGTTTTGACCGTCTCAAACAAGACCAGACCGGCTCGAACCGGTTTTGACCGGATGAGACCGGATCAAACCGGATCAGAATGGCTCAAACCGCATCAAACCAGAAAAGACCGGCCCAGACCGGCTAAAACCGTGCCAAATCGGCTAAAACCGGTTTTGACCGGCTCAAACCAGACCACACAGGCTCAAACCAGTTTTGACCGGCTCAAACCAGACCAGACCGGCTCAAACCGGTTTTGGCCGGCTTGAACCGGTTTTGACCGGCTCAAAGCAGACCAGACCGGCTCAAACCCGACCAGACCAGCTCAAACGGGTTTTGAACTGCTGAAACCATACCAGACCGGCTGAAACCAGTTTTGACCGGCTAAAACCGGTTTTGACCGGATGAGACCGGATCAAACCGAATCAGAGTGGCCCAGACCGGCGAAAATCGGATCAGATGGGACAAGACCGGCCCAGATCGCCTAAAACCGGGCCAAAGCAGCTCAAACCTATTTTGATCAGCTCAAACCAGACCAGACCAGCTCAAACCGATTTTTACCGGATGAGACCGGATCAAACCGGACGAGACCAGCTCAAACCGCATCAAACCGGAAAAGACCAGCCCAGACAGGCTAAAACCGGGCCAAATCGGCTCAAACCGGGTTTGACCAGCTCAAACCAGACCAGACCGGCTCAAACCGGTTTTGACCGGAAGAGACAGGATAAAACCGGACCAGACTGGCTCAAACCGGATGAAACCGCACCAGACCGGCCCAGAACAGCTGAAGCCGTAGCAAACCGGACCAGTCCAGGCTGGAGCGGCTAAAACCAGGCCACGAACCGGTTTTGACTGGCTCAAAGCAGATCAGACCGGCTCAAACCAGTTTTGACCGGCTCAAACCCGACCAGACCATCTCAAACTGGACCATACCTGCTCAAACCGGTTTTGACCGGATGACACCAGATCAAACCGGACCAGACCGGCTCACACCGGATCAAACCGGACCACACAGGCCCAGACCGGCTGTAACCAGATCAAACCGGACCAGACGGGCCCAGACCAGCTAAAACTGGGCCAGACCGGCTCAAACCGGTTTTGACCGGCTCAAACCAGACCAGACCGGTTCAAACCGGTTTTGACTGGCTCAATCCAGTTTTCACCGGCTCAAACCGGTTTGGACCGGCTCAAACCACTCCAGACTGGCTAAAACCGGTTTTCACTGGCTCAAACCGGTTTTGACCTGATTAGACCAGATCAAACCAGACTAGAGGAGCTCAGACAGGCTAGAATCGGTTTTCACTGGCTTCAACCAGACCAAACTGGCTCGAACCGTGTTGACCAGCTCAAACCAGACCAGACCGGATCAAACCAGACCAGACCAGCTCAAACCAGTTTTGACCTGCTCAAACCACACCAGACCGGCTGAAACCGATTTTGACCGGCTAAAACCGGGTTTGACCGGATGAGACAGGATCAAACCCAATCAGACCGGCCCAGAACGGCTAAAATCGGATCAAACCACACCATACCGGCCCTCACTGCCGAAAACTGGGCCACAAACCGGTTTTGACCCGTTCAAACCAGACCAGACAGGCTTAAACCAGATTAGACCGGCTCAAACCGTTTTTGACCAGTCAAAGCGGTTTTGACCGGATCAAACCAGACTCGACCGGCCCAGACAAGCTGAAACCGGATCAAACTGGACGAGACCGGCCCAGACAGGCAAAAACCGGGCCACAAACCGGTTTTGACCAGGTCAAACCAGACAAGACCGGCTCAAACCGGTTTTTACCGGTCCAAACCAGACCAGACCGGCTCAAATCAGACCAGACCGGCTCAAACCGGTTTTGACCGGCTCAAACTGTTTTTGACCGGCTCAAACCAGACCAAACCGGTTCAATCCGATTTTGACCGGCTCAAACCGGTTTTGAACGGCTCGAACCGGTTTTGACCGGCTCAAAACGGTTTTCACCGGCTCAAACCACACCAGACCGGCTCAAACCGGTTTTGACCGGCTCAAACCGGTTTTGACCGGCTCAAACCAGACCAGACCGGCTCACAATGGATCAAACCAGACCAGACCGGCTCAAACCGGTTTTGACCGGCTCAAACCAGACCAGACCGGCTCAAACCGGTTTTGACCGGCTCAAACCAGACCAGACCGGCTCAAACCGGTTTTGACCGGCTCAAACCAGACCAGACCGGCTCAAACCGGTTTTGACCGGCTCAAACCGGTTTTGACCGGCTCAAACCAGACCAGACCGGCTCAAACCGGTTTTGACCGGCTCAAACCGGTTTTGACCGGCTCAAACCGGTTTTGACCGGCTCAAACCAGACCAGACCGGCTCAAACCGGTTTTGACCGGCTCAAACCGGTTTTGACCGGCTCAAACCAGACCAGACCGGCTCAAACCGGTTATGACCGGCTCAAACCAGACCAGACCGGCTCAAACCAGACCAGACCGGCTCAAACCGGTTTTGACCGGCTCAAACCACTCCAGACCGGCTGAAACCGGTTTTGACCGGCTCAAACCGGTTTTGACCGGCTCAAACCGGTTTTGACCGGCTCAAACCGGTTTTGACCGGCTCAAACCGGTTTTGACCGGCTCAAACCAGACCAGACCGGCTCAAACCGGTTTTGACCGGCTCAAACCGGTTTTGACCGGCTCAAACCGGTTTTGACCGGTTCAAACCAGACCAGACCGGCTCATACCGGTTTTGACCGACCTGTGCCGGTTTTGACCGCCTTAAACCAGACCAGACCAGCTCAAAACGGCTTTTACCAGCTCAAAGCGGTTTTGACCAGCTCAAACCGAAGATATTTCCTTTTTCACCATAGCCCCCTATGGGCTTCCAAATATCACTTTGTAAATTCCACAAGAACAGCCTTAGGGAAAGGCTTCTTGAGGGAAAGCTGTAACTCTGTGAGATGAATTAGCAGAACAAAAAGCAGTTACCCAGAAAGCTTCTTTCCAGTTTTTAACTGAAGATATTTCCTTTTTCACCATAGCCCTCCAGGGCCTTACTAATATCACTTTGCAAATTCCACAAGAACAGTCTTAGCGAAAGTCTTCTTGAGAGGAAAGCTGTAACTCTGTAAGATCAATTAACAGAACACAAAGCAGTTTCTCAGAAAGCTTCTTTCCAGTTTTTAACGGAAGACCTTTCCTTTTCCACCATACCCCTCTATGTGCTTCCAAATATCACTTTGCAAATTCCACAAGAACAGCCTTAGCGAAAGGCTTCCTTAAGGGAAAGCTGTAACGTTGTGAGATGAATTAACAGAACACAAAGTAATTTCTCAGAAAGCTTCTTTCCAGTTTTTAACGGAAGATATTTCCTATTTCACCATAGCCCTCTTTGGGCTTCCATATATCACTTTCAGAATTCCACAAGAACAGCCTTAGCGAAAGGCTTCTTGAAGGTAATGCTGTAACTCTGTGAGATGAATTAACAGAACACAAAGCAGTTTCTCAGAAAGCTTCTTTCGAGTTTTTAACAGAAGATATTTCCTTTTTCTCCATAGCCCTCTATGGGCTTCCAAATATCACTTTTCAAATTCCACAAGAACATCCTTAGCGAAAGGCTTCTTGAAGGTAATGCTGTAACTTTGTGAGATGAATTAACAGAACACAAAGTAATTTCTCAGAAAGCTTCTTTCCAGTTTTTAACGGAAGATATTTCCTATTTCACCATAGCCCTCTTTGGGCTTCCATATATCACTTTCAGAATTCCACAAGAACAGCCTTAGCGAAAGGCTTCTTGAAGGTAATGCTGTAACTCTGTGAGATGAATTAACAGAACACAAAGCAGTTTCTCAGAAAGCTTCTTTCGAGTTTTTAACAGAAGATATTTCCTTTTTCTCCATAGCCCTCTATGGGCTTCCAAATATCACTTTTCAAATTCCACAAGAACATCCTTAGCGAAAGGCTTCTTGAAGGTAATGCTGTAACTCTGTGAGATGAATTAACAGAACACAAAGCAGTTTCTCAGAAAGCTTCTTTCCAGTTTTTAACGGAAGATATTTCCATTTTCTCCACAGCCCTCTATGGTGTCCAAAATAACACTTTGCAAATGCCACAAGAACAATCTTAGCGAAGGGCTTCTTGGGGGAAAGCTCTAACACTGTGAGATGAATTAACAGAACACAAAGCAGTTTCTCAAAAAGCTTCTTTCCAGTTTTTAACGGAAGATATTTCCTTTTTCAACATAGCCCTGTACGACCTTCCAAATATCACTTTGCAAATTCCACAAGAACAGTCTTAGCGAAAGGCTTCTTGAGGGGAAAGCTGTAACTCTGTGAGATGAATTAACAGAACAAAAAGAAGTTTCTCAGACACCTTCTTTCCAGTTTTTATCTGAAGATATTTCCTTTTTCACCATAGGCCTCTATGGTCTTCCAAATATCACTTTACAAATTCCACAAGAACAGTCTTAGCGAAAGGCTTCTTGAGAGGAAAGATGTAACTCTCTAAGATGAATTAACAGAACACAAAGCAGTTTCTCAGAAGGCTTCTTTCCAGTTTTTAATGGAAGATATTTCCTTTTTCAACATAACCCTCTATGGGCTTCCCAATATCAGTTTGCAAATTCCACAAGAACAGTCTTAGCGAAAGGCTTCTTGAGAGGAAAGCTGTAACTCTGTAAGATGAGTTAACAGAACAGAAAGCAGTTTCTCAGAAAGCTTCTTTACAGTTTTTAACGGAAGATATTTCCTTTTTCACCATAGCCCTCTATGGGCTTCCAAATATCACTTTGCAAATTCCACAAGAACAACCTTAGCGAAAGGCTTCTTTAAGGGAAAGCTGTAACTCTGTGAGATGAATGAACAGAACACAAAGCAGTTTCTCAGAAAGCTTCTTTCCAGTTTTTAACGAAGATATTTCCGTTTTCTTCATAGCCCTCTATGGGCTTCCAAATATCACTTTGCAAATTCCACAAGAACACCCTTAGCGAAAGGCCTGTTGAAGGGAAAACTGCACCTCTGTGAAATGAATTGATGGAACACAAAGCAGTTTCTCAGAAAGTTTTTTTCCAGTTCTTAACGGAAGATATTTCCTTTTTCACCATAGCCCCCTATGGGCTTCCAAATATCACTTTCCAAATTCCACAGGAACATTCTTAGCGAAAGGCTTCTTGAAGGGAAAGCTGTAACTGTGTGAGATGAATTAGCAGAACACAAAGCAATTTCTCAGAAAGCTTCTTTCCAGTTTTTAATGGAAGATATTTCCTTTTTCGCCATAGCCCTCGATGGGCTTCCAAATATCACTTTCCAAATTCCACAAGAACAGCCTTAGCGAAAGGCTTCAAGAATGGAATGCGGTAACTCCGTGAGATGTATTAACAGAACACAAAGCAGTTTCACAGACAGCTTCTTTCCAGTAATTAACGGAAGATATTTTCTTTTTCACCGTAGCCCTCTAAGGGCTTCCAAATATCACTTTGCAAATTCCACAAGAACAGTCTTAGCGAAAGGCTTCTTGAGGGGAAAGCTGTAACTCTGTGAGATGAATTAACAGAACACAAAGCAGTTTATCAGAAAGCATCTTTCCAGTTTTTAACTGAAGATATTTCCTTTTTCACCATAGCCTCTATGGGCTTCAAATGTCACTTTGCAAATTACAGAAGAACAGTCTTAGTCAAAGGTTTCTTGAAGGGAAAGCTGTAACCCTGTAGACGAATTAACAGACCACAAAGCAGTTTCTCAGAAAGATTCTTTCCAGTTTTTAATGGAAGATATTTACTTTTTCACCGTAGCCCTCTATGGGCTTCCAAATATCACTTTGCAAATTCCACAAGAACAGGCTTAGGGAAAGGCTTGTTGAGGGGAAAGCGGTAACTCTGTGAGATGAATTAAGAGACCACAAAGCAGTTTCTCAGACAGCTTCTTTCCAGTTTTTAACGGAAGATATTTCCTTTTTCACCATAGCACTCTATGGGCTTCCAAATATCACTTTGCAAATTCCATAGGAACAATCTTAGCGAAAGGCTTCTTGAAGGGAAAGCTGTAACTCTGTGAGATGAATTAACAGATCACAAAGCAGTTTCTCACAAAGCTTCTTTCCAGTTTTTAATGGAAGATATTTCCTTTTTCACCATAGCCCTCTATGGGCTTCCAAATGTCACTTTGCAAATTCCACAAGAACAGCCTTAGCGAAAGGCTTCTTGAAGGGCAAGCTGTAACTCTATGAGATGAATTAACAGAACACAAAGCAGTTTCTCAGAAAACTTCTTTCCAGTTTTGAACGGAAGATATTTCCTATTTCACCATAGCCCTCCAGGGCTTACTAATATCACTTTGCAAATTCCACAACAACAGTCTTAGCGAAAGGCTTCTTGAGGAAAGCTGTAACTCTGTGAGATCAATTAACAGAACAAAAGCAGTTTCTCAGAAAGCTTCTTTCCAGTTTTTATCTGAAGATATTTCCTATTTCACCATAGCCCTCCAGGGCTTACTAATATCACTTTGCAAATTCCATAGGAACAATCTTAGCGAAGGCTTCTTGAGGAAAGCTGTAACGTTGTGAGATGAATTAACAGACCACAAAGTAGTTTCTCAGAAAGCTTCTTTCCAGTTTTGAACGGAAGATATTTCCTTTTTCACCATAGCCTCTATGGGCTTCAAATGTCACTTTGCAAATTCCATAGGAACAATCTTAGCGAAGGCTTCTTGAGGAAAGCTGTAACCCTGTGAGATGAATTAGCAGAACAAAAAGCAGTTTCTCACAAAGCTTCTTTCCAGTTTTGAACGGAAGATATTTCCTTTTCTCCATAGCCCTCTATGGTGTCCAAAATAACACTTTGCAAATGCCACAATAACAATCTTAGCGAAGGCTTCTTGAAGGTAATGCTGTAACTCTGTGAGATCAATTAACAGAACACAGAGCAGTTTCTCAGAAAACTTCTTTCCAGTTTTTATCTGAAGATATTTCCTTTTTCACCATAGCCCTCCAGGGCTTACTAATATCACTTTGCCAATTCCACAAGAACAGCCTTAGCGAAAGGCTTCCTGAGATGAAAGCTGTAACTGTGTGAGATGAATTAACAGACCACAAAGCAGTTTCTCACAAAGCTTCTTTCCAGTTTTTAACAGAAGATATTTCCTTTTTCACCATAGCCCTCTATGTGCTTCCAAATATCACTTTCAAATTCCACAAGAACAGTCTTAGTCAAAGGTTTCTTGAAGGAAAGCTGTAACCCTGTGAGATGAATTAACAGATCACAAAGCAGTTTCTCAGACAGCTTCTTTCCAGTTTTTAACGAAGATATTTCCTTTTTTCACCATAGCACTC